>JAMALN010000773.1:0-35825 GCA_023630115.1 Cutaneotrichosporon sp. PK4640 | reverse complement strand
AGGAATCTCGCGCATTCCGCGAGTGTGGGGCCTGAGTAACGACTGTTGTTGTTCGCTCCCGACGGCGGCCGTCATGATGCCCACCCAACCGTGTAATGTGCTCACACGACGCAGCCCTCTCGTCGCCAGCCATGGCCAGCTCGTGAGTCACGATCCGAAACTTGTCGAGAATTGTTGTGGAGGAAGCATGGCTTTGTGTGGCATCTGATCGGTTCCCCCCGTTTGCCATACCGTGCTATGATCCTATCCGCGGCCGCTCGGCCTCCGGACCGCGTCGCTCGCGGGATCGCAGGTCGACTGCAGTGACCTCCTTAGTGCGAAGTGTCCATGGATGCCCATGGCCAAGTACAGATCGCACAGACCACCTCGTTTTGCGTCCCCCCTTCAAACCAACGATCACCTCCTGTTTGCTTGGTCACCTCCCTTCCTTCCTCCACGCGTCTTGCATCCATCAACAACACTCGCCATTGCTCGTCCACGACGCTGACACAGGCCAACTCTCTGCACAAACTCATCTCTGCGCGTCTTCTCCCTCTTGCCGCCCGAATGCCGCGATGGCCCTTTGCCGCTTGTTGCTCCGCTCATCATTTCGACTCCCCTTACAACATGCGCTCGTCGCCTCCTCGCAAACCCACTCCTCGTCCACCAACCAGTGCCGTCGCATCCCCGCCGCAGACGGTGACGACCCCGTCATCCATTGCCTCGGATGACTCGCCCGTCCCAGAGTTCAAGGGGCGCCCGGGTGTCATCACCGACAGCCCCAACGCGCGCTCTAAGAGCGTGACGGTGGCCGACGGGCAGGAGACATATGGCGTGAGTCCCTTCCCCCCTTCCTTCTTCCCCCCTTTGGCTTGTCACCGCCTCTCGAGAACCGCTTCTGACGCTTCCCAGGTCCTCAACCGCCACCCCGCCGTCAAGGATGGCAGCCCAGCGTCGGTCGAAGAACAGGTTGTCAAGCTGCCTACGTTCCGCGTCGGCGTGAGCGAGGACCGCAACAAACGGTGCCGCCGCACCATGGAGGACGCTCACAGCTTTGTCTACGACTACGCTGGCATCCGCGGGCAGGGCTACTTTGCTGTGTTTGAGTAAGTGGACTGGCGCATTGGCACAGCGACGACGCTGACGCCCAGCGGCCACGCAGGTAAACACGCTGCGGAGTGGTGTGGGCAGAACTTCCACGAGTATCTGCTCGACGCCCTCCTGACGTATCCCGACGAGCCCATCCCCGAGCTGCTCAACAAGACCTTCCTCGTTGTCGACAGCCGCCTCACACACCTCGCCTACCGCAGCCGGACGCACTCGGGCTGCACTGCTGTCGTTGCCTTCCTCCGCATGGAGCAGGACACGCAGCAGGGAAGGAAGGGCTTCACCAACGAGTCGCTCTCGGCCCGCGGGTTGATGGAGGGCCGCGGTGAGGACGAGTTGGAAGCGGAGACGAGCGGCAACGTGCCGTCGCGTCGCTCGTCCATGGGAGCTGGCTCCTCGGGTGGCGTGGGTGGTGCTGCGTCGCCGTCGCACGAGCAGAGCCTGCGCAGAAAGATGTCTGGGCGCCGCATCCGCGACTTTGTCCGCGGCCTCACGGGGACGAGCAAGGCAGACGACTCTGCCGTCGATGACGACGACTCGGACGGGGGCCGCGGCGTCGAGACGATGGACCCGAAGAGCGAGACGGGCGTGCGCCGTGTGCTCTACCTGGCCAACGTCGGCGATGCGCGCGCTGTAATCTCGTGAGTGATGGGTACAGGGCAATACTCACACGCAGCCGCGGAGGCAAGGCTGTGCGATTGACGTACGACCACAAGGGTAGCGACAGTCAAGAAGCCAAGCGCATCACGGATGCGGGCGGGTTCGTCATGAACAACCGTGTCAATGGTGAGCTGGGGACCGTTGGGGCGCAGCTGACATCCAGGTGTCCTCGCTGTGACGCGCTCGCTGGGCGACGCATCGATGAAGGAGTTTGTTGTCGGCTCTCCATACACGACGGAGACGGTTCTCGACGACGAGGACGAGTTCCTAATTGTTGCGTGCGACGGGGTGAGTGTCCTGCCGAGTCCGATGGCCAGCGCAGTCGGCGCCTACATCCTCTGTTCTCGCTGACACCAGCTCTGGGACGTGTGCGAGGACCAGGACGCCGTCGACCTGGTGCGCGGCGTCGAGGACCCACAAGAGGCGTCCAAGAAGCTGCTCGAGCACGCGCTGGGCAACTACTCGACCGACAACTTGAGTGTCATGGTGATCCGGTTCAGCAGCAAGTAGGCCCATGTCGTTGTATGCTTTAGGGTCCTAGAATGTACAGCATCTCCGAGGCGGTGCGATGAGCACATGGAGTGCTGGAGTTGTTGGGCGATCAAGGGATCAAAAGAGTAGTGAGTGACAATGACATGTGACTTGGGCGGCTCTGACGTCGGTTCACATTCGCCACTGAGCGCCACTGCCGCCGTGCCTGCCCCGCACCACTTTAATGTGCTCTCAAAGTTGGAGGGCAATCTCCCAAACTCTCTCTGGATCTCTCTCTCTCTCTCTCCCTTGTCCAGTCCGGCTCATGACGCGCGCGCCCCGCAGCCCGCGGCTTCATACTCCTCTCTTTCATCCCTGTGCACTGATGTGAACGCCATCAACACCACATCTCTCATCGTCTCCACCTCCAACTCGACATTGCCCACACCCCAACAGCCCCAAGCTGGCATCAACCCCAGGCCGGCCTCCTCCGCCAAGCCGCGTAATTCAAGTCTCACCAACACGATTCCACGCTCGCACTCACCCAACATGCGGACGGACAAGCTGTCCGCGCCGAGCGGGACCAGCTCCGAGCAAAGCGGCGCCGCCCCCAGCAACGAGAGCGCAACCCCCTCGCTGGCAACCAGCATCCCCTCCCCGTCCCTCTTCCCGCCCGATCCCGAGTCCCCCGTCACCCCCTGCCTCACCCCCGGCTCGTCACCACACACCCTCGCCTCCGAGTTCCCGTCCCCGCCCCCGCGCGAGCCGCTGCGGATGCCCAGAGAGCCCCCCGCCGCCCCCAAGGACTCGCCTGCGCCCTCCGGTTTCTCCGGGCTGTCGCCCGGCTCGTCCCCGCAGACCATCGCGTCCGAGTTCCCCGCCCCGCCGCCACGGGACGCGAGCAGCCTCGAGCTCGTGGATCCGCCGGCGTACAGTGCGCCGCGCGACTCGGACGACGACGTCCGTAAGTGCTAGTGTGATGCATAGTGTTCTCTCCTTTCCCGCCTCCGGCCTGACGCAAGCATACGACCCCGCAGAGGACATGCACTGGGCGACGCGCGTCAACGCCGAGGGGCGCATCGACGTCGACGTCGACCTCGCGTCCGTCCCCACCGTCCCGCCGAGCGAGTACGGCGGCGAGCTCGACCTCGACACGCTGCGCGCCGACGAGTGCCCGCCCCTCAACATTGTCATCTTCATCGTCGGGTCCCGCGGCGACGTGCAGCCGTACCTCGCGCTGGCGCTCGAGCTGATCCGCACGCGCGGGCACCGCGTCCGGCTGGCCACGCACGCCATCTTCGCCGACCTCGTGCAGCAGGCCACCGTCCGGCTCGCGGGGCACACGGACGCCAGCGGCTCGCCGCTCACGTCCAAGCTCGAGCACTTCAACATCGGCGGCAGCCCCGAGGAGCTCATGAGCTACATGGTGCGCAACCCCGGCCTCGTGCCGGGCATCAGCGCGATCGCGAACGGCGACATCCGCCGCAAGCGCCGCATGGTCAAGCAGATGCTCGTCGGGTGCTACCTCTCGTGCTTCTCCCCCTCCGACCGGGGGGAGGAGTTTGCCGCCGACGCCATCATCAGCAACCCCCCGGCGTTTGCGCACATCCACGTCGCCGAGGCGCTCGGCATCCCCCTCCTCATGTCGTTCAGTGCGTCCCCCGCCGTCCCACCTAACCCCAGCCATGCCGTGGACGCCGACCACGGCGTTCCCGCACCCGCTCGTCGCGGCCAAGAGCTCGTCGCCCGACCGCAAACTCAACAACTACGCGTCCTTCCTCCTCGCCGACGCGCTCATGTGGCAGGGCCTCGGCGACCTCATCAACCACTTCCGCTACTCGATCCTCGGGCTGCGCCCGCTCTCCCTCACGAGCGGCCCGCTCGTCCTCCAGCGCCTCCAGATCCCCTACACGTACGCGTGGAGCGAGCACCTCCTCCCCAAGCCCGACGACTGGAAGGGCAACATGGGTAGGGACGAGCATAGACTAACCTGACCGCAGACGTGGTGGGCTTCTACACGATGGACAACGACACGCGCTTCAAGCCCGACGCGGAGCTCGCCAAGTTCCTCGCGGCCGGCGAGCCGCCCGTGTACTTCGGGTGAGCTGCTTACTCCTGAGGCGACTAGCTGACACCAGCTTCGGCTCCGTCGTCGTCGACAAGCCCGACCACCTGACCAGTACGTGGCCCGCGAGCGCGCTGACGCAGACATCATCCTCAACGCCGTCGACCGCACGGGCATCCGCGCGCTCGTGAGCGCCGGGTGGGCCGAGCTCGGGGCCAGCGACGACATCCCCGAGTCCGTGTTCATCGTCAAGGGGAACATCCCGCATGACTGGCTGTTCGCGGAGGGCCGCGTCGCCGCGGTGTGCCACCACGGGGGGGCGGGCACGACCGCCGCGGGGTTACGCCTCGGCGTGCCGACGATCGTGGTCCCATTCTTCGGCGACCAGTGGTGAGTAGGCGCGCGACACGAGTATCAGCTGAGGGAGTCCGTGCAGCTGACGGCAGGTTCTGGGGCAACGCGGTGGAGCACGCCGGCGCGGGACCCGCGCCGATCCCGTACTCCGAGCTCACGGTCGACAAGCTCGTCGCGGGCATCGAAGTGGCGCTGGCACCGGCGACGCTGGAGGCCGCGCGCAAGATCGGCGAGGAGGTCAGCGCCGAGGACGGCGTCGTCGAGGGTGTGCGCAGCTTCCACAGCCACCTCCCGCTGTTGAACATGCGGTGAGCTCGTCACTTACCCCCACAACTGACGGCAGATGCAACGTCGACGAGACGCAGGTGGCCGTCTGGTGGTCCGAGGACCACCAGGCGCGTCTGAGTGCGCGCGTCGCGGCCGTGCTGGTCGAGGAGCGCATCCTCACCTGGCGCGACCTCACCCCTCACCGTAAGTCCTCAGCTAGCAAGTCGCTGGTCGTAGCTGACCCCAGGCGCCGTCGACTACGACTCGACGCGGCACTACACGGACCCGTTCGCGAGCTTCGGGCAGAGCGTGCTCAACCTCGGCGCGATGAGCGTCGGCAGCGCCGGCGAGCTGTTCTACGCGCCGGCGCGCGGCCTCGGCGGCCTCGTGTGGGGCGTGCCCAAGGGTGAGCGGAGTACTTGCGCAGCTAATGCCAGCGTCCTTCGACGTCGTCTCGTCCCTCCAGGAGGGCCTCGAGAACGTACCGGGCATGATGGGCGCGCACTCCCGGCGCCGCGGCAAGGTCGACTCGCTCACCTCGGGCGTGCAGGAGGGCGCCAAGGGCCTCGCCTTCGGCATCTTCGACGGCATCACGGGCCTCGTGACGGAGCCGTACCGCGGCGCGAAGAGCGGCGGCGTCGACGGCCTCGTCAAGGGCGCGTGGAACGGGGGTGAGTCGAGCAGCTGATGTATGCCCAGGGACAAGCTGACCGCAGTCGTGTCCCTCGGCCCGCGCCTCGCGGGCGCCGGCCTCGGCCTCGTCGTGCACCCCGCGACGGGCGCGTTCCGCGGCCTGCGCACGCGCCTCGGCAAGGCCGGGCTGCTCGAGCAGAGCGTCATGTCCTCGCCGCGGCAGGGCGCGAGCCACCACGCCGCGCACAACGTGAGCAGGGACCAGCGCGCGGAGATCATCGCGGCGTGGGCGCGCCTCGTCTCGCCGGCCGCGACCGAGGGCCGGCGGCACGAGCACGAGTCGCGGCGCGCGGCGAACGAGCGCCGCCTCCTCGCCAGCGACCACACAGGGGCGACGGGGGCGATGGGCAAGGCGCCGCTCGGGCGCCGGCTGAGCGGGATGCGCAAGAACAGCCTGCGCAAGAAGGAGAAGCGGGACTCGGCGGCGTCGCTCTCGCTCTCGACAACCGGGAGCGCGGCCGGGGCATCCAATGGGGACACGATGGCCTCTACAAGCTCCAAGGAGAGATGGGCGGACACGCACAGCCGCCTCGCGGCGGGCGAGTACGACGACAAGGACCCGCGGTGGCGCGCGACGCACGACGCGCTCACCCTCCCCGAGTATAAGCGGGAGGCGCTGGCCACGCTGGACGCCGGGCCCAGCCGCCCGCCGGCGCGCGTCGGGACGGGCGCGAGCACCGCCACGTTCGCGAGCACGAGCACGGCGGACGTCGCGCAGGCGGGCATCGAGCGGTGGGACACCGAGTCGGCCGCGAGCACGTCGAGACTGGGGACGACGACGACGGCGTCGACGGCCGACTCGTCCGTGCCCGAGGAGCGGCGCCGGTTCTGGAAGGGGCGGAAGGGCAAGAGCCGGAGCCGCAACTAGGGAAGCATCTATAATTGTAGAGGAATACACATGTACTAGTTGTCACATTGCCAAACTCACCGGCCTGCCAAGCTCAACGGCGCCTGCACAGGATACATCATGCATACATACATCGTCGGTCTTCCTTCGTCCAGCCTCCTCTCGCTCACTTGCCCGCCTGGACGACGGGGTCGGGGCGCGGGCGGCCGCGGTGCGCCGCGCCCGGCGCGTTGCCGGCCTGCTCGCGGCACGGGGGCGGGATGGGGCTGGCCGGGTCGATGGGGGGGAGGAGCACGCGCCCGACGGGCCAGTACTTTGCGTGGTTGTCGAAAAAGTCCTTCCAGCCCTGGAGGGCGGCGAGCTCGGCCTCGCCCAGCCCGCGCAGGTCGTGCGTGAGGTGCGTGTCAAAGCAGCCCGTCACGAACGCGCGCGACGCGTCGCGTCCGGCCCTGCGGTCAGCCCCCCCTCTCTCACTCTCTCAGGCTCACATCATGTTGTAGCTCCCCCCGCGCCCGTAGATCCGGCGGTTGGCGGACACGTCGTACACTCGCCCCCCGATGGCGAGGTAGACGGGGCGGGCGTCGTCCGCGCCGTCGAAGGCCGCGAGCTGCGCCGGCGTAAACACCCGCCCCGGCGAGGCGAAGGGGTTCGCGGGGTGCCGCCACGCGCGGCGCAGGACGGGGCGCACCGAGTCCTCGAGCCCGAAGTGGTACGTGCCCGTCAGGAAGTGGGAGAGGGCCGGGAGGAAGAGCGCGAGGAGGAGGAGCTTGGGCAGGATCGAGCCGGAGGGCGGGGCGCGCTCCCGCTCCGCGCGCTTGCGGGCGCGCTCGGCGCGCGCGCGCTGGTCCGCCAGGATCGCGCGGTTCGCGGGCTTGCCGGACACGCGGCGGCCGTGGCTGCTGTCAGCTGTCCCAGAAGTGGCTCACACGTCCGTCACGGGGTCGTAGACGGGCTCGCCGCCCGTGCCGGGGCGCGAGCGCTCCCTCACTGCCGTTAGCGCGCCCGACGCGCGACTCACTGCCGGGGACGGTGTGGTCCGGGTGGTCGGTGTAGACGTCTTGGGCGCTCATGTCGAGTTGATGGAGCAACAAGGCAGCACAGTGCGAGACATGACGTGCAGTGTGACTCACGTGACGCGTCCAATCGGCCTCCACCCAAAGGAATGCCGGTCAACGGACGTGGATTACCCGTGCCCTCAGTCGATGCAGCACCCGAGGACACCATCCAGCCACTCGTTCTCATCCTCCCATCCCATCAAGAAATGGACATCGACGTCGACAACACCACCCTCCTCCTGCTGGCGGTGCTCGCCGCGCTGCTCCTGTACCAGCGCTTCGCCGCACCGTCGCCCCTCGTCCACTCCCTCCAGCTGGGGGGGCAGGCCGCGCCCGCCGCCGTCCGCCAGCCGGGCGAGAGCCCCATCTACCGCTCCTGGGCGACGGGGCAGGGCACGCCGCTGCAGGTCCGCCCCGCCGGCGGCGTCAAGAGCGTCGACGCGGCCGCGCGCGCGCCCCCGCCCTCCGTGCTCCCGGGCAAGCCCCTCCCGCCCATCAAGCAGCGCTACATCCTCGACACGCCGGTGAGCTTACTGTTCCTAATCCAGCTGACGCCAGCTGACCCCCGACGCGCTCGCCGAGGTCGCGCGCCTCGTGCCCCTCGGACTGCGCGCGCTGTTCCCCGCCCTCGCCAGCGCCGACGCCACCCCCATCGCGGTGCTCCTCCCCCCTTCGCCAACGACCTCGCTCCCGACCCTCCTCCTCGCGCTCGCCAGCGAGCCCCGGCACCCCCTCGTCATCCTCGACCACCCGCGCCACCTCCCCGCCGCCCTGAGCGGGAAGGACCACCCCGTCCCCGCCGTGGTCGTCGCGCACGCCTCCGCCGCCGCCGCCCTCGCCGCCCTCCCGAAGAGCACGCAGGTCCTCCTCGTCGGCGACCCCGAGGGCAAGGTGTCCCTCCCCGCCCGGCGGTGGGAGGAGCTCTGGGACGCGGCCGAGGCCGCCGCCGAGCCCGCGCCGCGCGAGAACATCTGGTCCGACGCCTTCGGCTGGTTCTACGCCCCCGACGGCGAGGTCCTCTCCGCCACGCACATGGTGAGACGCCCCCAGACTACCCTGACACCAGACGATGACGGCCGGCATGGCAGGCATCATGGCCCTCTTCCCGGCGGACAAGCGGCCCACCTCGCGCGACGTCGTCGCCTCCTCGCTCTCCCTGAACACGCCGTTCGGCCTCGCCCTCGCCCTCGCGGCGGTGTGGTGCGGCGCCGGCCTCCGCCTCCTCGGCCCCGCCGGGTGGGACGCCGACGCGGACCCGAACGCCGAGCTCGCCCTCCTCGCGGCCGACGACCAGCCGCTCCCGACCGTCCTGATCGCCAGCCCCGCCTACCACGCCGCGCTGGTCGCGCACGCGGCCCACGCCCTCCGCACCCCGCTCGGCCGCGTCGTGGCCGCGCACAAGCTCCGGTCCATCCGGCACGGCCACATCGCGCGCGAGGGGTGGGCGGACGCGCTGGTCTCGGGCGCGCGCAAGGGCGTCCTCGGCGGCCTGGTGGACAGCCTGCGCGCGGTCCTGGTGGTCGGCGACATCAGCTATGCCGCCGCGTCGCGCTCGCACGCCGTCCTCTCCCTCCCGCTCACGCGCCTCACCGCCTCGCCGTACTCCACCGGCCCCGTGTTCGCTTCCCACTTCTACGACCTGCAGAGCCCCGTCGTGCCGGACGTGTTCGCGCCCGCGGCGGGCGGGAAGAAGGCGCACACCGGCCCGCCGGCCAGCAACGTCGAGGTGCTCCTGCGCGGGGTGGACGAGCCCATGCCCGAGGAGGGCGAGGTGGCCGGCCGCGTGTGGCTCCGCGGGCCGGGCGTGCTCGACCGCCCGGGCGCGGTTGACGGGTGGAGCGACGCGGGGATCAGCGCCGCCGTCGCTCCTAACGGCACGTTTGTCGTCGCCTAGAGCTAGAGCGATGCATGGTGGCCGCGCTTTTTGGGGTGGGCACGTGTGCCACACGCCTCTGCAAACATGCACACACGCACACGATGGACGAGGTGTGGCTGGGGCGAGCGTGAGAATGGCAGGGGACGAAACACGCCGCCACCGCATCCTCGCTTCCTTTGGCGCTGCCGTCAGCTTACACCTGCTCATCAGTACAGTCTGACATCACTTAAAAGCCACGCCTCTCCCCCATGTACCTTCCCCCACTCCCGTTACTCTTCACCCACTGAACTCCTGTTACTCTTCACCCACTCGAACAGACGACATCTTCCATGCCTTTCGCTTGGCCGCCCCCCGCGCGCGGGTCCGCAGACGCCGGCTGGGGCCGTGTCCTCCCGCGCAGCTGGGCTGCGCGCGCGATGCTTCTCCAGCTTGTGCTTCTCCCGCCTGTCCTCGCCGTGGTCTTCGGGCTGGTCGCCAAGTCTGGCGTCGTGTGTATCACCTCTCCGAACTCCACCGCGTGTTTCCTCGTGCATGGCGCCTGGTGTGATGTGGTGCCGACACTTCCCTCCCCAGCCCCCGCGGACGTCAACCTCGAGTTTGCCGCCAGCACCCAGGACGCCAGCACCCAGGACGCCAGCACCAAGGACGCCAGCACCAAGAACGCCAGCACCAAGGACGCCAGCACCCAAGACGCCAGCACCAAGAACGCCAACGGCAAGGGCGCCGGATCCACGATCACCGCCCACTCCGCCGAGTTCCGCTACCAGGCTGCTCTCAACGCGTGCTCCGCCGCGTACACAAATGCTCTCGGTCTCATGCGCGACTTATACAGTCGCAAGACTCCCGACAACAAGACTCCCAACAACAAGACTCTCGACAACAAGACTCCCGACAACAAGACTCCCGACAACCGGGACATCCTGGGGTTCCTCGAGGATTGGCACGCTTTCATCCCACGCACCACATCGGCATCGGCTAAGGACCTCGCCGAGGCCGTGCTCCTACTTCGCCATCTCGTCTCCACTGCACGTATCACCGCTACGGTGGAGCGCCGCCCCGCATGGCAGATCGTCCGGCTCGGGTGGCTCCCGGGCTTTGGCACCTCTCAGCAGGGAACGGCCGCCGCCGAGGCGCTGGAGGCGCTCGCGAGCGCCGCCAGTGCCGCTGCGACGGCCGCCGAGCAGTACCTGGACGGTCTGATAGCCCTGCGCGACCTCGAGGAGATGACGGTTGCCGCGGGCAAGCTTGAGACGGCTGCTGAGCACATCGCGGAACCCGCGGTTACACAGGTCATCTTTAACCTTGTCGACGCAATGAAGACCGCTGTGGCCGTGGCCCCCCGCGACTAGTCCGCTCTTCCCCGTCTATGTACCCTTTTATAATTGTTTGTCGTGCAGTAACGAGACGTTTGGCTCATGCCGCCCGTCTAGATGCCAGAGGACACATGTGTCTGCCACACGCCCAAGTCAGGCTATCAGGCGAGCGAGGGGCGAACATGTGGGCCAGCTGCTTTGATGTCGTGTAGCACATGGGCCCATGAGCTCGGTGATCGGCGGCGCGCAGCACCATGTACACCAAGCGAGGCGCATGACAGCCCTTTCTGAGCTGTCAAAATCCGCACTCATCTCCTGACGATTTCCGTTCATCTCCCAACTTGTCTCGAGTTTTCTATGTCTCTATCCTTCTCCCCATCTCATCCCCCATCACCGCCCTCTCCTTCTCCAGCGATCCAAGACTCCAGGCCGCCGCCCTCCAGGGCGAGCTCGTCACCCTCAAGGACCAGGTCAAGACGCTCACCATCTCGAACAAGGCGCTGAAGGCGGAGCTGGCCGACGTGAAGTAGACAACCTCGCGGTTTCTCCGGGTGAGTTGTTGTCGCGACACCGGTCTAACAGAAGACGCGCGAGCCAATCCTCGCCTTATCCACGATCAAGCTGGTAGCACTCTGGCTGCTTGGGACCACCGACCTCTCCGCCACAAACGTGAGGAGGTCTGTCGAACAGATTGCTGACTCGTAGTGTGGGAAGGTCTTTCCCACCGTCTGCCAAGTGCAGTCGTCGAGGAAGGTGCTTTCGCAATCTCGAGGCGGGCGTGAACTGCTGTCGCCCTTAACGGCCCGCATTCTGGCCAAGCAGGTGGCGGACAGGAACGACGCTGCGCATCCCGAGAACCAGCTCCCCGCGCTAGTCGAAGAGCTGCTGTGGATCGACGTCAGGCTGGTGCAGGCGGGCCATTCGCAGCCAACGACTGCATGGCTCGCGGCGAGGTACCTCATCTCGGCCTACCGCGCCAAGTTCGGAAAGGAGAAGACGACCGACCTCCTCGACGAAGCACGCAAGCTTGCTGGTACGCCTGTCGAGGCTCGCCATGCCCAATGGCTCTCGGCCACCCTCGGCCTCTCCGTCTGAGGCGGCGACCCCGCCCCGGCAAGCGTATCCTCTTCCACCGCATGTACTGTAGATATGTAGTATGCATGTACTGTAAGTGTAGGTGTACGTCGCACCAGAGTCAGGCGCCAGATGAGGCGGCGGCCGTTCCAACAGCGACTCTCGCTGTGGCCGCCGCTGCGCCTCAGCCTGTCTCACTAGGCTGTCTCCGCAGTCATCTGTCGTGGACTGAGGGTACACCGAGTGTCGGGGTGCTCGAGCCTGGCGGCAATGGACTTGATCCGTGTAGTCGAGTGACTAGAGACTGAGTGATACGTACGCTACGGGTTAAGAGCTCGCAGAGCGGCCTATATAGTTATGGACGTATGAATCGGGTGCAGGACTAACGTGGTAAGGTGGTCCGGATGTACTGGGGCGTAGGCCCATGGTGGCACCACGACACCATCCCGCCTTCCCTCCTGGCCGCACCCGACGACATATCTTCAGCCAACGGCCTCTCGGGGTCCTCCTGCGCGGGGTGGATGAGCCCATGCCCAAGGCGGGCGAGGTCGCCGGACGCGTGTGGCTCGGTGCGCCGGTGGTGCTCGACCGCCAAGGCGCGGTTGAGGGGTGCGGCGACCCGCCGTCGCTGCTAACGGCACCTTTATCGTCGCCTAGAGTTAGACTACAGGATGCATGAAGGTGGGCACGCTCCATCGCTGGGCGCCTCTGCAGACGCATACACGATGATTGGGGCGTGCGTGACGCTGATGGCGAGCGAGGGGGACTCACGACACCTTCCCTCGAACCTTCCTTCCTTCACAACAACACATCACTCACGGTCTGACCTCTTCACCCCCTCGAGCCACCTCCCCTCTCCATTACTCCCTCCTTCTGCGACCCCTTCACTGCCCGTCATGCCCAAGTACAGCGAGGTGGCCCTCGCCGCCCTCTACGACAAGATCAAGCACCTCGAGCGCAAGGCCAAGCAACACAGGCGCGCACTCAAGAAGCACAAGCGCGAGCTCAAGGACATCAAGTTGCGTCAGGGCCAGGCGCAGGCTTTCGGTGCCCCCGCTCCCGAGCCGTTCGCTGCGCTCACAGCCTATGTGTCTCGGTTTACCCTTGTGGACCCGATACCCTCCTCGGCCTCAACGGAGTTTGGCTCTCCGGACCCGATGCCTCCCACGGCCTCAACGGACGACACAAACGGAGGGCGCACTCCAAGGCCCGCCGCCGCTGAGGCCACCGCACCCGCTGCGGCCTCTGAGGCTCCCACTCCAGAGGCGTCGCCGAGCAGCTTCGCGGGCACACCATCCCCTGACGAGCGCGAAACAGCCCCAGGCAGCACCGTCCCCAACTCTGAGCAGATAGCGCCAGTCGACCCCGAGACGGCTTCCTCCTTCGCCGCCTTCTTCGCCATCCCCACCTCCGACCCCTTCTTGGACGACACCACGCGCCTCGCCGCCGCCCGTCAGGCCTTCCAACTCTCCCTAGGCGCTTACACCGCCGCTTCAAGGCACGCGCTCGCCCTCCTCTCCGCCCTGCACCGGCGGGGCCTGCACTACACCAAGGACGAGCGCCTCAACCTTGCGGAGCATCTCGCGCTCTCCCGCACGCAGGCGGCGCGGTACCTCCCGCCCAAGTGGCCGATGGACCCCACGGAGCGCGGGGAGACGATGCTGTACTGGCACCGCTTCGCCGCGTTCGCACGCTACGCGGCGGAGGTGGAGCGCCGCTGTGCGTGGGACGACATACTGTGGGAGGGGGGCTCGAACGAGCATGCGGGCGCGGCTATGCGCGTCGTCCAGGCGCTCCAGAGGGCAGCGGAGACGGCGGAAGTGGCTGCGAGAAAGCTCGCGGACACCATCATCACCTAGGGCCGGTGGTAGTCCTCCAGACGCAGAGCCTGTTCATATATGTATGCGTCGTAGCGAGATGTGCGCCAGCCTATCGTCAGCGCATCGTCTGAATGTATGTGGTGAGATGTGTGGCCGTCACTGGGGCGCCCACACGCACTCACTCACGCACAATGGGCACACTGGGAGTCAAGCACACACGTCCTCGCCTCCATTGTCGCCCCTCTGCTCCTCGCTCCCCTCGTCCAACTCGCCACCCACTCACTCCCCGAACCTCCTCCTTCCTTCTCCCACCCACCCTCAACCACCCTCCCAAATCACCCCTCAATCTCCTACCATGCCCAAGTACAGCGACCCGGCTCTCGCCGCCCTCCACGACAAGATCAAGCACCTCGAGCGCAAGACGAAGCAGCACAAGCGCGCTCTCAAGAAGCACAAGCGCCAGATCAAGGACCTCGACTCGCGCAACGCGCCGTGGATCGCAAGCACACCAAAGCAGAACCAGGGCGTGCAGACTCGGGGCCAGGCAGCCGTTCCCCACACGCCGCTGGCGGTCGCCGAGGGCGCTTCGCCTCAGCGTGCCGCGCCGAGCCTGCCTGCCACGGTACCCGCGGCCGCCGGCGCTCTGAACACGGCTCCTGTCGCGCCCGATGCCCCTATCACGACCGCCAACCACTCGGCCCCCACGCCCATCCCCGTCGCCATGGACGCTATGGACGCCACCGCACCGCGTGCCGTGCCTTCCGATGCCGACGCCTCAGAGGAGGCATCTCCCCAGAGCGGCACCGCGCCCACCACCAACACCGCGTCTACCTCAAACACCGCAGCGTCACTGCCACCTCTAAGTCTACTCGTACGAGCTCAAGCTCCGCCCCGAAGCGCACATCGACACCCCCGCCCAAGATCCCAGAGGTGTTCATCATCCCCAAGAACGACCGGTTCGATGACCGGACTACCCGTGCCCACGACGCCCACTGCGCGTTCCGCTGCCTCTTCGACGAGCACCGGGTCATGTGCAGCGACGCACTCTTTGCGCTCCGCACGCTGCATGACACCAAGCTCGTCGATAATGCGGAAGAGCGTCGCGCCCTGTTGCAGCAGCTGGAGGTCAAGATCAAACGTGTTTCGGCCTTCCACGGTTTGTCTCGTCACGGGGGAAAGTGGGATCGGCGCTTTGAGGTGGTGCAGGACCTGCACAAGTTCGCGTCTCTGGCCCGCATGACGGCGCAGGTGGAGCGCCGCTCCTCAACCAGGGACAACAGCTTCAATCTGGAACACCGCGCCACCTACCCGCGACACTTCAAGTTCTGCGCGGAGATCACAAAGAAGGCTGTTGATGCACTGGAGGAGGCTGCTACAGCCGCTGAGGCTGCCGCTGTGGGTCTCGCGGACGCTGCGGTGGCGATAGCGGCCGCCGAACGTGCTGCCAAGCCTTAGGCTTTCAGAATACAATAGAGATGTCGGAGACAGGCCGACGAGTCAATCCTTGTAGACAGGACGTTGTTGACGATGCCCCTGGTGATGGAGGCTTTGCACAGCACGCACGAGAAGTTGCACAGCATGCATGACATGTCACGGAAGACGATCAATGATCGGCGAGTGGGGCGCACAAGGTTATTTTCTGCCTAGTATTCTGGAACATGGAATGGAATACTAGGTGACAGGTGTGACGTCACGCCACTAAAGATCCTCCACCACAGCCTCGAGATCATCATCTAGTGCCCCTCCTCCGACCACCGACAGCTCCACGTCGTCTCTCGATATGTCTCTTCGATCTCTACGCTCTCTGCATCTTCCAAGACAGCTCGAAATCGTCCCCCGGCCCCCAAGACAGCCATATATCCTCCCCCGACAGCTCTACATCCTCCCCCACCGGCTCTACATCCTCCCCCACCGGCTCTCCAACCTCCCCCGGGCCCGCACCCTCCACACCACCCCGCTCACTCGCGTGATCCTCGCCCCGCCCTCCCCACCCACACCAGACAAGCTCACCATGTCCGACGACGGTATGGCCAAGCTGATCGACAAGATCCGGCACGAGGACGACTCGGAGGCCCACAAGATCCTCCGCTCCTACCTCGGCAACCAGCACAAGCACGCCGGCGAGAAGAAGGACGTGACCCCCGGCCTGCAGGCCCCCGGCGCTACCGGCGTCATCTACTGTTCGGATAGGGCTGCCGCGAACGGTTTCACTTCTAACGAGGACCCCGCGTGGGCCAACCTCGGACAGGGGGCGCCCGAGGTCGGCGACCTCCCCGGCGGACCCGAGCGTCCGAAGGGCATCGACTTTACCCAGTTCAGCACGGACATCCACGAGTACGCGCCGACTACGGGCGTCAAGGAGCTGCGCGAGGCCGTGGCGGTGAGTCTTGGCGCGGCAGAGCTGATCCAGAACCTCTACAACGTGCAGTACCGCCAGGACTGCGAGAGCAAGTACACGTACGAGAACGTGTGCATCGTGCCCGGGGGGCGTGCGGGCCTGTCACGCGTCGCGGCGGTCATCGGCGACGTGTACACGGGTTACCAGATCCCCGAGTACACGAGCTACAGCGAGGTGCTGGGCGTGTTCAAGCGGCTCATCCCTGTTCCGTCGGCGCTCAAGGCCGAGGACAATTACCGCCTCAACATCGACCAGCTGCGCAGCGACATCAAGCTCATGAGCCTGCACGTCATCGTCGCGTCCAACCCCCGCAACCCGACGGGGCAGGTGATCGAGGGCGACGAGCTCAAGGAGCTCGTGCGTCTCGGCGACGGGCAGACCACCGTCGTCCTCGACGAGTTCTACTCGTGGTACCAGTACTCTGGGGAGGAGGGGCGCAGCGTCAGCGGCGCGGCGTACGTCGGCGACGTGAACAAGGACTCGGTGGTGCTCATCGACGGGCTCACCAAGGGCTTCCGCCTGCCCGGCTGGCGCGTGTGCTGGGTCGTGGGCCCCAAGCCGCTCATCTCGGCCATCTCGCAGTCCGGCAGCTTCCTCGACGGCGGCGCCAACCACCCGCTCCAGCTGGCCGCCATCCCGCTCCTCGACCCCGAGCGCGTCCAGCAGGACCGCCTCTCGCTCCAGCGCGCGTTCAAGAAGAAGCGCGACCACGTGCTCGCCCGCCTCGCCAAGATGGGCCTCGAGGTCGCCGTGCCCCCGCAGGCGACGTTCTACATCTGGCTCGACCTCGAGGCGCTCGGCGCGCCGCTCCACGACGGACTCACGTTCTTCGAGGAGCTCCTCAAGGAGAAGTGCATTGTCGTGCCGGGCATCTTCTTCGACGTCAACCCCTCGCACCGCCGCAACCTGCTCGACTCGCCGTGCCGCCACTTTGTGCGCCTGAGCTTTGGGCCGAGCATGGACGTGCTGGACCGCGGGCTCGACGCGATCGAGCGTGTCGTCAAGAAGCACCGCGAGGGCGGGACCTCGGGCACAGGGTGGGTACGCGTGGGGCGGGTGAGGGGGCGGGGAGTGGTGATCGCCAGAGGTATTTTCGAGCCGAGGCCGGGGGCAGGCGTGGGGCGAGGTATTTCGAGCGCGGGGGATATCGCGGCGGGTCGACGACGCCGGCGTCTGACTCGGTTCCCCAGCCCGAGGCCGAAGCTGACACCAGATACCGCGCGGGCGAGAACCACGACGAGCACCCGGGCACAAAGGGCCACACGATATGATGGCAGGCGCATTTGTAGAGGGGGCGGCAATCTGTATATCGAGCGCCCCGGATGAGGTATATCGAGAACGTGGCGTGCGGCGACTACGAAGGCACCTCGCCGCACTCCGAACGCACTACGAATGGCGCAGCCCCAGCGCGGGCGATCCCGGCGGCAGTGGCATGCATGTATGAATCATACGCCGAAGTCAGGGCCGTTGCGCGGCGATTAGAGATTAGCGGCGGTTCCAGCAGCTTTTGGGTGGCGAACTGGGTGGTTCGGAATGCCATCACAATGACGCCTGGCCTGGTCATGACGTCGCCCCGTGCGGCGTCTGCGGCAACGTTCGTAGCTGCGTTCGTAGAGGCCGAGTCGGGCTCGGGCGCGCACGGTAGGCGTGTTGGGTGTGGAGTCGGGCGTGGACGCGCGCGCGGGTGCTCATGTCAGCGTCGGCGAACGTGTCAGTCGCCGAGGCAGCGAGGTATAAAGGAGGGCGCAAGGTGGCACCCAGCTCATCAGCATCACCTGCACTCGGCACCTCACCACATCACGACACCGCTACACAGCAGTACCAAACAAGACCAGATCGACTTCATCCCCACACCCACCCCCACACCCACCACAATGTTCCGCTCCGCCCTCCGTGCCACGCCGGCCTTCCGCGCCGGCCTCGCGCCCCGCCTCACGCAGGTCAACGCCCGCGCCATGTCCTCGGCCACCCACGCCCACCAGCCACAGAAGGGCAAGGTGCGCACCTTCCTGGCCCAGATCCCCGTCGACGTGTGAGTGTCACCGAGGCGGCCATGTGCCACCTGCCACGCGTCCACCAACCCCAGCTGACCGCAGCTACCCCCTCGTCTTCTCCGTGTCCACGGCGTGCGTGCTCGGCGTCATCACGATGGGCTACCACCTCATCTACGACCCCCACCTCCGCCGTGTCCCCGACCGCATGCGCCAGGTCTGGGAGTAGGAAACGATCGACGACAACAACCACTAGCATTTCAACAGCATGTACAGCATAGACCGACCGGGCCTAGGCCTCGGCTCTGACTCTCGCCCCTGTGCACTGACGCTCGCCCTGCTGCACTGACAGACCCATCGGTCAACCGAAGACGGCCCGGAGGCGCAAGTACCCTGCTAATACGAATACATACACAGCTAAGAACAACGGTCTAGCCCTCTAGACTCTAGCATCTACTGGCGCATGCTGGTGGGGAGGAGGCGGAGCTCGCCGCGCGCCGAGTCCTCGACGAGGTGCTTGTAGATCACTGGGGTCAGCGGTGGAGGATAGGACAGCTCACTGTAAGCGGACCCGGAGCAGGCGACGGTGACGATGCCGGCGAGGGGGTACACGTCCACGGGCATGCCGACGACCCAGGTCTTGAACTGCTGTCAGCGGAGTGGGAAAGAGCAACTCACGAAGCCAGCCTCGGGGTTGGGCTTGGCGGCCGAGGCCATGGTGCGGCGCTGGAGGACGGCGCGGGTGGCGGGGAGGGCACGGGTGGCGGCGCGGAACATGGTGTTTGGCGGTGGTGGTGGTGGGGTTCGAGAACCAAGGAGTGTTGAGCACAGAAGTGGAAGTGGAAGCGGTTGTTGTTGGTGATGGGTCTGAGCAGCATCGACGCGCGCTTCTTATACAGCACCAGTGCGCGATAGCGTACACCATGGTGCCATGGAGGCAGCGTGGCCGCCTGGACCAGCTGCATTGTCTGTGATTGTTGTCTGAGATCGCGTCTGGGATCCGGGAGCCACGCCCGACCCATGGGCCCGGCGACATTGTCCACCCACACCCTCAGCATTGTCCAGATTCCCCGCGACCCTCACGCACGCCTCCGCCGTGCGCATCAGTGGCTGCCAGACAAAGGCGGGGCAGGGAGCGCTGCCCCGCACAAGCAGGCGGTAGATCTCGCGCTGCCGCCGGGACGTGCCGGATATCACCAGCTGGCCCAATTAGGACGGGCTAATTGCCCCCCTAATGAGGCCGGAGCAGGCCGGGCCGCGTGCCTCCCTTTGTTCCCCACACCAGGCACGGGAACAATGGCGCGCACTCGTGGCTGCTGGGTGCTCTACTCAGACATGGCAGTGACGACGGCGCGCTTTGTCTCGTGCAGCTTCGTACGAGGGTCCGCGGACCGGGCTCACCCCGCGGGGAAATCTCGGATCATCCGTGCACCAGCTAGCTTGGGCTGGCGGTGGGAGGCCTTTGTCTGTTTCACTGCTGGCTGACAATGGCGCGTCAACTCGTCTGCGCCCGCGATATCCGCGGGTGCGGGCTCGATCGCACCCGGTCTGATCGGCGGCGAGACTAGTCGCGAGTGACAATGGCGTGAGTCGCGAGCGTGCCCGGGCGGTGTCCGGTAGTCGCCGGGGTACGCTCTGGTACGACGCCGTGAGAGAGGTATGTCCCGAGATCGAGTTGGTGACTGTGGGTGGGGAGGGGGGCTGTCAGTGGGGACTGAGTGGGGGGCTGCGAGTGGGGCGGCGGGCGGAGGCTGTGGCGCGTGGCGGTGGTCGGCGGTGGTGGCTGGGTGACGATCATGTGATGTGCTGAGCGGGGAGCAGAGATAACCGTGGGTGCTCGACTGGAGGTGTGGGGTAGGGGCCGAGCACGCTCAATCCATTCAACGCTAAGTGGAACGGGGTTATGGGCGCCACGACAGTGTGGGATGTGGGTTGCTCGAGAGGTGAGAGAGCGTGATACATGTCCAACGGGCTGTCAAGCAGAACAGGCTACGGACCACAGTTGGTTGACCACAGTTGGTTGAGCAGCGACGGCTAAGGGCTGGTTGTCCAATCTCTTGGATGGCTGTGACGAGGTCAACAGCGTCGTTGATGTCTTTGGTGGGTAGTAGAAGTGAAGAATGGTGCTGTGGTGTGCCACACCGTTGCCACCTCTCACAGCGCTGTTCATCGCGGAGCCTAATTCTTGGACACTTTCAATCATATATTAGCCCTGTATTAATCTCGGCGTCGGTATTCCTTAATCCCCGGGTAAACAAGCATCCTGGCAGTCCGGCAATCATCGGTGCCCCAGCCGCCGAGCTATCAAACGGCGAGCAAACAGCCGAACACTCACAGGTCCTTGCTGCTCTGGCTCGAGTCTAGACGGGACACTGGCCATGCTTGCCGTGCTGGCCATACTGACCGTGCTGACCAACACCTTCATTGGACAGTGATTGCATCCCCTCGTCCTCGTTTCGGACCAGCGATGTGAGATGCGTCTTGGTCTTGTACAGCCCCGTGACGGGATGCTGATTCACCACTCTCCTCGAAGCACTAATCGCGGTGGCGCAGTGGGCAGCGGTATCGCGATCGACAACCAGGCCACTGAGCGGTGCCCACCGAAGCGAAGCCTCGGCGACAGCGATACGCTCCGCCCATGCACCGCTCATCTTCCCAGATCACCAGACCCGGAGTTGACCGATCGGCATTCGCCCCCGGCATTCTACGGGATTCCCACCGCCCCTCGCCTCTGATAAGATGGGCAGCGACTCACCTCTCCCCCCCACTCACCTCACTCACCATGCCCATCGCCTCCATGACCACCACCGGCGCGTCCGCGCACGCCCCCGGCCCCGTGCGCCCGCCCGTCAACCTGAACGACAACGCCATCTCGCAGCTCAAGATCTGGAGCACCGAGCCGCACGCAAAGTTCAACGACCAGGAGCTCACGATCATGCGCCTCGAGGGCCAGTTCTACTGGCACGTGCACAACGACTCGGACGAGATGTTCCTCATCATCGACGGCGAGGTGTTTGTCGAGACGCGCGAGGGCAGCGGCGACATCGAGGAGGAGTCGGACGCGCCCACCACCAACCGCTGGCTGCGCAAGGGCGACATCTTTGTCGTGCCCCAGGGGACGGCGCACCGGTCCGCGGCGCCCACGGGCGCGAGCGTCATGTTCGGGCTCAAGAAGGACGCGCTGCTCTTCATGAAGGACGACGAGAAGGAGCCCGAGGACAAGGGGTCCGAGGCCGGCTCGCAGTCGGACTGGTGAGTCTTGCACGGGGGGCCGGCTGACTGTCAGAGCGCATGTTGAACGTCGAGGGAGGTGGATTGGACCGGGATTGTAGTCGTTGTCTGTCATAGTAGTATGCGAGATCGATTGTTTGAGCGCTACCGTGGCCAGTGTCTATGAGAAGTGCATGTGCGAGTTGTGATATGCCTACACGATGATGCTACAATGCCCGGACCCTCAGCCATCTCCTAGGCGCCATCAGCCGGTGCGCTCTTGAGCCCGAACGGGGACCCCGGCGTCCTCTTCGGCCTCGGCGGCGTCGAAGACCCCCCGTCCCCCCCTACGGCGCCGCCTTCCCCCCGCTCCTGCTCCTCAATCTCCCGCTGCTTCCAATAGTCCCGCGAGTTGACGTGCTGCGGCTCGACCAGCCCCCACTTCTCGCGAATGCGTTCGCGCGACTCGAGCTCGGCCGTCACCCACTCAATCTCGGGCTTGATGAGCCCGTGCTTGTCGACATACTTGCGGCGGTACAGCGCGTGCTCCTTGTCCATCTCGCCGGTGCGCTCCTCGCGCTTCTTCTGGCGTACACCGGGCATGCGTTCCAGGCAGATCTCGAGCGTCTTCTCGGTGCGCTCCTTGTACGCGGCGGCGAGCTCGCGGTCGGGGAAGGCCAGCTCGAAGCGGAACGACAGCCAGATGTACAGCACGAGCGCCTTGTGCAGGCTCTCGAGGAGGGGGATGGCCGCGATCGTGATGGGCGGCGCAAGGTATGGGCGGTAGATGCCGAGATGGGGCGGGAGCGGCGGGAGCGCAGCGAGCGTCTCCTCGACGGTCTTGAGCATCTTGACGAGCGTCGTTGGCGCCAGCACCGACTCCAGGCGCACCTCCATCTCCTCGGCGTACCCCTTCAGGATCCCCTCAAAGATGGAGAGTACCTTGGGGTCGCGGTGGTTCACGGGCGCCAGGCCGAACTGGATGCACTCGGACAGCGTCAGGACGTCGCGGTACTTGCCCACGACCTCGGCGAGGGGCTCGCGGTGCGAGACGCTCGACAACACGGTGAGGGGCGGGAGCTTGGCCAGCGCCTCAAAGTGACCCATCAGCTCGTTGAAGGAAGTGTGCGACGGAAGGAGGGGCGCGAGCTGCGCCAGTCCCTTGGCAGGCAGCTCAAGAACCGCTCTCGAGACAGATGGCAGAGACAGCGGCATCATCGCACGCAGCAGGGGCAGGTCGGCATCGTGCAGGGTGGTGACGATACCGCCAGGGTGTGCGACCTCGTCGGGCGACGACTCGTCCTCGCCCTCTCCCTTGCGCTGCTGCCCGAAGCGGCCCGCGCGGCCAGCAATCTGCTTGACCTGCGAGAGTGAGAGCGGCACCTCCCGCCTGCCGTCAAACTTGGTCAGGGACTCGAAGATGATGCGGCCGATTTTGCTGCTGTCAGCTAGTCTTCGGCTTCGGGCAGCTCACAGGTTGAGACCCATTCCAACGGCGTCGCTGGCGACCATGATCTCGGCGCGGCCGGCCTCCTCGTTAAATTCGCGGGCCTGCTCGGCACGCGTTTCTGGGGGAAGGGCGCCGTAGACGACAGCACACTTCTTGCCAACCGAATTCTCGATCGCCTTCTTGGCCGCGAAGACGTTGGTGCGCGAGAAGGTGACGACACAGTCGCCGGGCTGGATGTTGTTCCAGTCACCGTCGAGACTCGTGTCGGCGACGCTGAGAGGGGTCAAGCGCTCGTAGCGGTGCACGGTGAGGGTATCGCCCTTGAACGTGCCAATCATTGACTTGAGGAGGTCGGCAGTCGTCTCGTCGCCGCAGAGGTGGATCTGCTTGGCGTTGGCACCCATGACGGCGTTGGTCCACGCGCCACCACGCTGCAAGTCGCCAAGCATCTGGATCTCGTCGACGACCACCACGTCCCATGGGTTGCCCGAGGAGTGACCCATCAGCGGCAGCATCTCGACGGTGCAGGAGACCATGTCCTGGCCGTTCTCGACGATACGCCGCTCCTCGCCCGTGATGAGCGAGCATGGCCGCGGTTTGCCGTCCAGGCCGCCGACCGAGCCGAGGTTGAGGCGCTCCCAGACCTCGTGGGCGAGGAGGCGCAGGGGGCCGGCGTACACGCCCGTGGGGGCTTTGGCGAGCGCCTTGAGCGCGTTGTACGTCTTGCCCGAGTTGGTGGGGCCCATGTGCAGGTGGAACTGGCGGTTGACCGTGCGCGCGTTGAGCTGCTTCCCGGCGTAGTTGGAGAGGTCGGTGACCTGGAGGAGGGCGTTGATGTGCAGGCGCATGTGCTCGGAGCCCTCGACAGCGGCGTATGCAAGGAAGTGGCGGAGGAACGCGGCCTCAAACACCGAGCTCCACTTGCCCGACTCGTACGCAAGGGTGAGGGTCTGCGCGTCCCACCCCATCGCGCTTATGCGGTCGAGGAAGCCCTCGTCGTCCTTGTCCATGGACTCGAGGTCCTTCTGGACCTTTTCCCGCCAGTTGTGGAGCAGCCCCGTCGCGTCGGTCGGGTCAAAGCCGAACGCCTCGAGGCGCGCCTTGACGCGCTTCGAGTCGGCCCACTCGTCCAGCCGCCCCGAGATGATGCCGGGCAGGCTGTGTACACGCAGCTTGACGGGCGCGGACGCGGGGTCCTTGGCAGGATGAGACCCACGGTACCGGGACGGCTTCTTGTTGAAAGTCTGGTCCCCAAAGGGCTCCTGTTGCCGCCTGCCGCGCCTGGCGGCCCTGTCATAGGCATTCCGGAACGACTGGGTCGCGGTGGCGACGAAGGAGCGGGTGGGATAAGCCAGCGCCCTGTCGACCTGGGCGGCGTGCAACCGCCTGAGGGCGGCCTGGCGTATTGTGAGCATTGGCCGGGGTGTGAGTGTGGAGGGTTGGGTGTGGTGATGGCGACGGAAGATGGGATGGTGGCAAAGTCGAACGAACTTTCTGAGAGGAGGGGTTGAATAAAGATGTTCACGTGGGAGTAATGTGCCTGAACCCCCGCACTAGGGAGAGGTGCAGCTGCAGGATCGCAGGAGGTACAGGGTGAGGGAAGGTGTGTGCAGGGTGAGAGAGAGAGGAGGGAAGGTGGGATGAGCCAACTAGCAACACACAACGGCACCTTCCCTCACCATCCTCATCTCCATCCTCATCGCTTCCACCATCGTCAACACTCAACTACTACTCCCCACTCCTTCTCACTCCATTCTCCTCTCCCTCTCTCTTATCGCTCCCTCTCTCACGACATTTCAGCGCGTTCCCTGTCTTGATCAGCCGCGGCTTCAATCAGCCTCGAGACCATGGCACTTCGTAGGTCGATCGTCGTCTGACTGCGACACCCCTTGCTCGACCCGCGACTGACGCGCGCCCAACAGAAGGGGCCTCCATGGCGCAACACCAACCTATAATGCCCCACGCAGCTGCACCACCACCTACCCGTGCAGAGGTCCAGCGTCGGCTCTCGACGCGCTCAAAGTCACAGGTGAGTTGTCAGCCAAAGCAATCGCCAGAGGCCACAAGCCTCCACCCAACGCTGCCCAACCGGATGTCCATGCGTTGAAACCAACCCACATGCTTGACGCCACCCCTCACCCCCTCCCCCATCCCATCGCCCACCCCCTCTCCCCCCCTTGCACACTCTACACACTCCGCCGTTGCAACTCGCTAACCTCGAAAGGCCCCACCAGTCGCAGCGCCCGTCGCATGTGGTAACGAATCCGACTCTTCGGTCGCATCCTCATCCCTCCCCTCCGCCACTCCTTTGACCGCTTCCCACTTTGCCACCTCGCCATTGACGTCCCCCGGCGTCGGACCTCACCCTCCAGGCCTCTCTGCCATCGACGAGACGCAAGGATCGAGCATGGGCGAGGACAAGGACGTCGACCTCGAGGACGTCGACGACTCGGACGATGACGTCGCACTCAGCAAGGCTGATGTCGAGGGCCAGCGCGTCCACAAGTCTGGGTGGCTCATCAAGAAGCAGGAGCGCCGCAAGGTGGGTGCCGTGAGTTGGGGCCGAGGCAACGGCGTCTGACCCCGCAGGCCTGGAAGAAGAAGTGGTTCGTCCTCCGCTCGACCTCGCTGGCATATTACAAGGACAACAAGGTAAGGGACACGCAGGCCAGGCAGTCAAAGCTGACAACACAGGAGTACTCGCTGTCCCGCGCCATCGAGCTCAACACCGTCCACTCGGTCGTGCCCGTGACGCAGGAGAAGGCCAAGCACCCATTCTCGTTCGCCGTCGTCACAGCGGACCGCACCTTCTTCCTCGAAGCGTCGTCGGCAGAGGAGCGGGAAGACTGGGTCGGTACGATCAACCACGTCCGCAAGCAGATGGCCGAGAGGGAAGAGGAGAAGAACCGGCGCTCGAAGTCGGTGGCCGTCCCAGTCCCAGGGCGTCCGCAGCAGCCCGAGCTCGAACTCGACACGCACCAGGGGACGTGGGCCAGCACGTTCTCGGCCAACACGTCGGCGTCCATGTCTCCGACGGCAGGGACATACTTCCACCGGAACGCCCCATCACAGTCGACGTACGCTCCCCCACCACCAATTGGGCAGCAGCCGCGGGCGCACAGTCCAAGCTCCAACCCCAACACTCTGTCCACTCAGATGGCTAGCATGTCTGTGACGCGCTCGCCATCACAGAAGGCGCCCCCTCCCAGCGCCATGCCGCCCAGCGCTGCGTCCATCAACCGCCGCCTGTCGAACCCGATCATACACCCTCCACCAAACCTCCAGTCGATACAGACGCCCGTGAGGACACAGCGGAGAGAGCTCCCTGCTGCCGCCGAGCCCGTCGCGCCCGGTGCGCTGGGTCCACCGCAGTCGACGCCCCAGTTCGTCAGCTCGGACGAGGAAGAAGCCTACTTCTCAGATCCCACGCAATGGTCGGATCCGCAGCAAGTGCCCACGCCCGTGTCGGACCCGAACAAGATCATCATCGCGACCTATCTGATGAAGAAGAGCAGAAAGACGGCGCGAGAAGTCTGGCGCAAGCGGTGGTTCTACTTGACCAGCGGAGGGATGACCTATTCCAAGAGTCACATGGTGAGTCGAGGGTGCTTCGCTGAGGCTGACGCAATAGGATGTCCGTCCCCTCAACTTTGTCCCCATCAACACCATTCTGGATGTCTTCTCCGTCGAGGACACGGACGACGACGACATAGATGACTCGTCCGACGACAGCCGGCCCGCTCAGCCAACGCGGGGTACGTCCCTGCGCAAGCAGCGCGAGGCGACCGTGCAGGGGCAACACCTAGAACAGCATATCATTCGCATTGTCACCAACAAGCGCCGCTTCGACCTGTGCGCGCCCTCAGAAGAGGAGGAGATCAAGTGGATTGCCGCGATCCGCGCGCTCGTTAACCGCGACCGGGAGAAGCGCCAGCCTGGCTCGGTCAATCCGGCGTCAATCCCGCTGAGCCCCCGGTCCGAGGCTCCGGCAATGCTCGGCGCCATGCCTCCACCTCTGAGCATCCCGACCATTGCCCAGCAGCCGCCCACGCCGGGGTCCCAACCACCCATCTCCCCCACCAACGTGACGCCGCCAAAGGCCTATGTCGAGCAAGGCCAGCAGCGCACGTTCACGCCCACTCATGGCCGCAGCAGAAGCGCGACGCAGACGGCCAAGAACGCCGTGGCTGACGTCGTGCGCCGGTTCCACGAGGGCGGCCAGTAGAGTCCACATTAGTTTTAGTTCATAGTCGCGAGAGCAACCCCTCATGTGCAGCAGGGCTGTGTGTGTGCGAGTTTATAGGGGAAATTGTCATGTACATGCTCTACAATTATGCCAGGGGTATACCAAATGCAGCCGATAAATGATGTGGGAATGGTTGGTCTAGATCTTGAGCTCGCTCACCATGACGGGCACGAAGACGACGCAGGCCGTCCAGAAGACCTGGAAGCAGTACAAGATGAGGGCGGGCGTCTCGAGCCAGGTCGGTGGTGTCCGCTTGCCGGCCTCGTTGGGCATGCCTTGGGAGACGAGCACGTACATGCTGTAGAAGGCGACGCAGAAGAAGTGGTAGAAGAGGATGAAGGGGCGGGGGGTGAGGGCGGAAAGGAGGCCGACGGGACCGGAGACGCACTCGCCGCCGCGCTCAAAGTACTTGAAGCACCCCTCGCGGAGGACAGCGAGGTCCTTGTTGGCGCCGCCAAAGAGGTCGTACAGCGCGATCGACAGGACGTTGACGGTGCCGGCGAGGTTCTTGCGGCGCCAGAACCAGTCCTTGAGGCGGTCCGAGATGACGTTCCAGTGCTCGAGGCCCTCGCGGCCGGCGGGCAGCTCGTCGCACGGCGCGAGGTACTGGGTGAGGAGGACGGCGTCGTTGAACGCGACGGTCATGCCGCCGCCCGTGAGCGGGTGGCGCATGTTCCACGCGTCGCCGACCATGATGGCGCCGGCCATCTTCTTGCTGCGGCCCTGCATGGACGGGGGCAGGAACGAGTTGGGCATGGTGCGGAGGCGCTGCTCGTCGAGCGCCTTGCGGACGCCCTCCTGGATGGACGGGGGCAGGAACGGCACATACTCCTGCAGGATGTGGGCCTTGAGGCTCCCGTCGCCGACGGACGGCAGCTTGCCCTTGACGTCGACGAGCATGCGCGTCTCGCGCGCCTTGTACCCGATCTGGTAGAGGAGGACGGGGCCGGCGGGGGTGAGGCACACGGTGCCGTGGTTCTGGAGGGGGAGGGCGCAGTCCTTGAGGACGACGCCGACAAAGTGCGAGCGCAGGACGGGCGCCGGGATGCAGGTGCCGGGCGCGTTGCGGAACTTGGAGAAGCAGCCGTCGGCGATGATGGTGAGGGGCGCGTAGATGTTGCGGACGGCGTCGCCGCCCTTGGGGGCGACGGTGACGCCGATGACGTGGGACGTGTGCGGGCAGTAGACGAGGTCGCGGACGGTGGCCTCGAGGACGGACGCGTTCGGCGCGTCCTTGAGCACCTTGGCGCGGAGGGCCTGGATGAAGCGCCCGTGGTGGAAGGAGCGGCCCTCCTTGCGCCCGCTGGCGGTCTCGATCGACCAGGGGACGACGAGCTTGGCCTCGGTGTCGGCGGCGTGCCCGTTGCCGTTCGCGTGGCCGTTGCCGTTGGCGTGCCCGTTGGCGTGGCCGTTGGCATGCCCGTTGGCGTGTCCGTTGGCGTGGCCGTTGGCGGCACCATTGAGGGCCTCGGCGGGGATGACCTGCTCGAGGTCGGGGTAGGGGATCTCGACCTCGCGCTCGCCGGAGAGCACGGCGTACCCCTCGACGGGGGTCGCGTCGATGCCCTCGAGGGTGGACGCGAGGCCGAGCTCGTGCAGCGCGGCGACGCCGCCGGGCTGCAGCAGCTCGCCGACGATGCGGTCCGGCTCGCTCAGGTCGCGCTCGACCATGAGCACCTTGCGCCCCGCATGGGAGAGGGAGTAGGCGAGCGCGCAGCCGGCGACGCCGCCGCCGATCACAATGACCTCGGGCGCGAGGTCGTGCAGAGTCTGCCGTCAGCAGCCATCTGCTGTCGACTCACAGTAGAGGGGCCCGCTTGCATGGTGGAGAGAGGTGGTCGAAGCGCCGGGTTGAGCCGCGTTCGTGTTTATGTAGGAGCGCGCTACAAAAGTGGTTCGAGGATTGAGAGACGTGGTGGACCGAGATTTGTACACAGACAAGAATGCAGGCCCTGGCGCACGCGTGGCGCGGACGGGCTTCATTGTCCTCGCCACCTGCGCTGGCCGTCAAACAGCTCTCGTCCCATCCCCACCGCCATTGTTCCCTAGGGGCAACCCACTGGCCACACCCTCCAAAATTGAGGGGCACATCCGGTCCTCGTCCCGGCCTGCTGCTCCTGCCCGGGAGCCCTCCGGGACGCGAGGCAGATTAAGCTGGAGCTGTGCCTGGCACGTGGGCTGCCCTTGCGTCTCTTGGCCTGCTTGCACTCGAGCTGCAGAGACATGGGCGACGCCACCGGGGCCGCAGAGCTCGCTGCCCATGGTGCCATCTGCACGCACATCTGGCTGTTCTATTGTGCGCACCGGCCCCCCGATAGCGGATCTGTAAGGGTGGGTGGGAAGGTGGCGGGGGGGGTCGTGGAATACTGTGTGCGCGGTTGGACGATGAGGTGAGCGTGGGTCGGCCCATGCATCTCCTGCATTTCATGTCACCGAGACAAGAGAATCGCAGACCGACTGGACCAGGCCGATCCATGAGCCGATGTGGTGAGACACTCTGTGCTCAGCCTGTGCTCAAGCACAGCCGGGGTGTGTTCGTCTCCCGCAGTCGGCCAACCACACATTCAAGATTCGACACCACCGCCCGTTTCTCAGCATGCCCCGCCATGTCAGCTACATCAGATATCGATTGTTGGTGCACACCCAGGGCATTCTGTCTGACTGGAGACCGACTGGAGACACGATGACTCGGCGGCCGGGGAGGTTGGCCCGATTTCCGGAGTGAGCATGCAGTCTCCGGCGCACATGGCCGACAGGAGGGCTTGGAGTTCGGAAGCGGAGTGGTGCGGCGGACGCAAAAGAGGAAGCCGCACCACCGAGGCTGGGCAAAGTGCGGCTGATGCGACTGGTCAGAGAGGCAGAGAGGAGGGCCTTGAGTGGGGTGGATGGGAGGAGGATGCCCACCAAAAGAGGCAGCTGGAGGGAGACGGGATCAAATCTCCCACACTGCCCCACCCATCTCACCCAGGCGGGCAGGCGGGGCCAGGGGAGGAGCCACGGCTTGGACGTTAGCCGGTCAACCCGAACATGCCATCCACCCCACCTTCCTCCTCTCCTCTTCGAATACTGGATTGCTTCTCCATCTTTCTCCTTCCTGTCTATCCTTCTTGTCTCTAACCCTCAACAGCAATCATGGCGAGGAAGGCAGCGGTCAAGTACCGCTCCCTGCGGTCCAACCTCGTCCACCTTCCGCTTTCGCTCTACGCCTCGCTTGCCCAGTCCCAGACCGTGAGTCTGGCAACCGGCTATACCCTCCTTACCTCCGGAACTAACGTGCAGCGCCCACAGTCGCTCATCCTCCATCTCGCGCCGCTGGTCCCCGCCTCGAGCTCGCGCCGCGCCCCGCAGGCAGCCTACCTCGGCTGGTCGGGGCTCGCTGCGGCCTCGTCGCTCTCGGGCATCGGCGGGAGCCAGCTCGAGACGCTCGAGGTCGACCCCGAAGTCGCGCTCAACTACGGGTGGGCCGAGGGCACCATCGTACGTCGCCTCCTCCTTCTGTGACCCCTCTCACGCCCAGCTCGAGATCAGCATCATCCACAACCCGACCAAGGCGCGCTCTGTCAGCGTCACGCCCCTCTCCACCGACGACTGGGAGATCCTCGTGCGTGGAGTGCCAGTGTCATGTGCTCACACCGCCAGGAACAAAATGCCAACTACCTCGAGAACAACCTCCTTGGCCAGCTCCGCGCCGCGCAGAAGGGCCAGGAGATTGACGTCTGGGTCATGGGCCGCACCAAGATCCGCATACGAGTCGGTGCGTACATCCGCGCGATTGCCCACTTACGCCAGACGCGACCAACCCGCCCACCACCGCGTCCTCGGCAGTTCTGGTCAACTTTGAGACGGAGATTTATGTGGCTCCCAGGCCCCGTGGCCAGGACGCTCCCAAGGAGGCTCCAAAGGTCGTGGCGCCTGCTCCTATCGCTCGCGCCCAGTCGAACACTGGGAAGGGCAAGGCGTCTGCCAAGGGCGCGAGCGCTAATCTCCGCGTCGTTCCACCAAAGGTTGCGGCCCAGTGGGGCCCGGCCGAGCTCTCGTCCGACGACGCCCACACCGTCGGTGCGGACAAGGTCGCCTTCGTTGCGCCCGCTACGCTGAACAAGGTCCGCGCCAGGCTAGGCGAGCACCAGGACGGCACGCCTCTCCTGGTCAACCTCCGCGTCAAGCGGGACGAGGAGGAGAAGGAGGAGACGCCGGAGGCTGAGCCACCCAAGGAGGGCGAGGAGCAGCCCGAGGAGGAGCCACCGCTCGAGGCGTGGCTCGCGGCCTGGGAGGAGATGCCGACAGGGTGTCTGGCGCTGTCTGGCGAGCTGGAGCCCGAGTGGAAGAACTGGGGTACTGCCAAGTGAGTGAGCTCGGAGAACGACCTGACGCCAGGCTCGAGTTGTCATCGCAGAAGTCGTCGCGGACCAAGGCGAACGGCCACCGCTCGGCCCCGGCGCTCGAGGTGGACGTGGAGAAGAAGCCGACGCTCGCGGGCGTCGACGAGACGATCGAGAAGGCCCTCAGCTACTTCCGCCGTGGCGCCTTCACCGGCCACGCGCGCCCCCTCCTCCTCACCGGCGGCAAGGGCTCGGGCAAGACGGCGATCGCCAAGGCAGTCGCAGAGGCGCTGCAGGCAGACCGCAGCGTGCTCGCCGAGCTCATCTACGACGACGTCGGCCGCCTCGACTCGGACGCACGTGCCAAGGAGCTCAAGGAGACGATGGGCAAGTGGATCGAGAGTGCGCGCCGCCAGAGCCCGTGCATCCTCGTGCTGGACAACCTCGACCTCATCCTCGGCCCCGAGAGCGAGCTGGGCGGCGCGTCGTCCAACGCCGCGATCCTCGCCGAGCACTTCACCAAGCTCTTCTCGGGGTCCGCCCTGCCCAAGGGCACGCTCGTGCTCGCGACCGCGACGGGCTCGGCTGGCCTCCACCCGCTCCTCACGTCCAAGCACATCTTTGGCGAGAGCATGAAGATCCCGCCACCGAGGCAGGAGACCCGCCGCGAGATTCTCGAGGCGATTGTCGTGTCGCAGCAGGAGGACTCGCCGCGCCCCCACTCGGACGAGGACGAGGCGCTCGACTATGTCACGCTCGCGCAGCTTACCGAGGGCTACTCTGCGTCCGACCTGAACGACTTTGTCACCAGCGCGCTCCAGCAGTCGATGATCCGCGGCGCCAAGGAGGGCAACATGGATGTGAGTGTCTGCTGCATGTGTCCTCCAAAGCTGACCCCAGGCGCCTCTCCTCATGGACGACTTCGTCGCTGCGCAGGAGGCGTTCACGCCGATCAGCCTGCGCGGCATCTCCTTGCAAAAGTCTGACGTGCGATGGGCGGACATTGGTGGCCTGCACGACGCGCGCCAGATCCTGCGCGAGACGCTCGAGTGGCCGACAAAGTACGCGCGCATCTTCGCCAAGTGCCCGCTCCGTCTGCGTTCCGGTCTCCTGCTGTACGGATACCCCGGTTGTGGCAAGACGCTCCTGGCGTCTGCGGTCGCCAAGGAGACCGGCCTCAACTTTATCAGTGTCAAGGGTCCCGAGATTCTCAACAAGTACATTGGTGCCTCGGAGCAGTCGGTGCGCGACCTGTTTGAGCGCGCGTCGGCCGCCAAGCCCTGCGTGTTATTCTTCGACGAGTTCGACTCGATCGCGCCCAAGCGTGGGCACGACAGCACCGGTGTCACGGACCGCGTGGTCAACCAGATGCTCACGGAGATGGACGGTGCGCAGGGATTAGACGGCGTGTACGTGCTCGCCGCGACCTCGCGCCCCGACCTCATCGACCCGGCCCTTCTGCGTCCCGGTCGTCTGGACAAGGCCATCCTCTGCGACATGCCGTCCCTCCAGGACCGTCTTGAGGTGAGCTTCCATGGCTGCACATAGCTGACACCAGATCATCCAGTCGTTCACCAAGAAGCTCGAGTGCTCCCCGTCGATCGACTTTGAGCAGCTTGCGGTGGACACCGAGGGCTTCTCGGGTGCCGACCTGCAGGCGCTGGTGTACAACGCGCACCTCGACGTCGTGCACTCGGTGCTCAACAAGCCCGAGGACGAGCCGAAGGGCAAGGGCAAGGCGGTCGACAAGGGCAAGGGCAAGGCTACTGAGAACGGAGGCAAGGGCAAGGGCAAGGGCAAGGAGGTCGAGGTCAACGGGAACGGCAACGGGTCCGCCGAGCCACCCAAGGCCAAGCCGTACCACCAGCTGCAGCCCGAGGAGACGCCCATCACGTCCGCGCAGCGTGCCGCGTTCACCGAGAGGGTGAGCTCTCTCCCACCTGTGACGCAGCTGACATCAGATCGAGACCATTGTGTCATCTACAAACGTCGTGCAGGGCGACGCCGACGAGGTCGTTGAGAAGAAGAAGGTCGAGACGCCGGCCATCGAGGAGCGCCACCTGCGCCTGGCGCTCATGAACATGCGCCCGTCCGTGAGCGCGCAGGAGCGCGCGCGCTTCGGGCGCATCTACCACGCGTTCGTCGCGGACCGCGACGGCAACCTGCCCAACGGCGAGGGCACGCGGGACACGGGGACGCGCACGTCGCTCCAGTAGTTGGGTTCGGGCAGCGATATATGCATACAATGGGATCTGTGGGGTATGCAGGCTGTTCGTTTTCGGTCGTAAAGCCGCTCAGCGGCGCCGGGCCTAGTCGCACTTCTTGTGGGAGGCGTCGCCGCGGATGGTTTTGGACACGGCGATGCCGGTGCTCATGAGGAGGACGATGGTGCCGAACGCGACGCAGATGACGGCGGGGAGCTTCTGCCGCGAGTTCCAGGGCCCGCGGGTGAGGACGAAGAACGCGCCGGCGGGGAACTGGGTGAGCTGGCTCGCTCTCAGACTTACGATGAACGCGAGGGCGGTGGCGCTGAGGCCGCCGGCGATCTCGAGCACGACGCCGAGGTCGCAGGTGAGCAGGCTGATGAGCATGGCGGCGAAGACGATCGCGACCGTGCTCAGCACGTGCCGCGTGCGGCTGTATGGCTGCCCGCGCCAGAAGCAGTCCTCGAGGACCTCGCGGCAGACGTAGTTCTCCAGGGGGATGGTCGTGGACATGTTGGCGCCGAAGCAGAAGCGCGCAATGTTGATGACCCAGTCGTCGGCGCTGAAGTTGTTGAGGATGTTGCCCTCGGTCTTGTCGGTGAATGTCAGGTAGCCCGTGACGCTCATGAGGAGGCAGCAGACGAGGGAGAGGGAGGTGGACGTGTGCGTGACCGCGTTGAAGCGGTCGAGCGTGGGCACCGAGATGGACTTGTAGATGAACATTGTGTTGTGGTGGCAGACGAACTGGCGAGCGTTAGCGAGCGGGTGGCAGAGAAGGGAGGGGGAGGGGATACTCACAGCGAAGGAGATCACGCCGATCGCCTCGAACACGCCGGGCTTCATAAGGCTGATCGCGCCGCTCGTGGACCCCTTGAGCTCGGGGTCGACGCCGACGGAGCGGAACACGACCGCGCACACAATCACGCCCATGGACACGAGCGCGAACCCCGAGCTCTTGGACAGCTTGACGATGTCTCTGTGCAGGCTGAGCGGGAACGACACGGCGGCCGTGCAGAGGACGATGATGAAGCGCCGGTCCACGAGCACCGGCGCGTGCTCCTTGAGAAACGGGAACACGTACGCGAGCACGTGCGGGATGCTGTCCCCGATGATGACGTTGAACGCGCACATGCCCCCGAACGCAAACGCGAACTGGAAGAAGGAGACGGCGCCCGCGCCGGCGCGCCCGAACGTGTGCGCCATCACGTCGATGTAGCTGTCGCGGCCCGAGAGCTTGGCGTTGAGCACGACGAGGCGGATCGTCCAGTCCGTCACGGCGGCGAGGACGATGAGCAGCGCGATGCCCGTCACGAAGCCGGCCTGCCGGATCGCGTAGGGGAGGCCGATGATGCCCGCGCCGAGGATCGAGTTGGCCATCTGGCATCAGCGGGGGAGAGGGGGCACTCACGTTTGCTATTCCGTCGAGGAGCGTGCCGGTTGCGCGCCCGGCGGCCGTGTCGCCGAGCGCGTCGGCAAACGTGTCTATCTCGTCCTCGAGGGAGGGGCGGCCCGCCGTCCGGTCCTCCCGGGAGAGGAGAGGCGCCTGGTCATGGTCCTCGTCGTCTGAGTGGTGGCTCTCGTCGTCGGGGGCTTTAAACACTGCCATCAGCCGGCGGCAAATAGGATCCGGCGGTGTCACCAGCACGAGACCAGCTCGGGACCTCTCGGCGCCGACCTAACTCGGCGTCGATGAAGACGGCTTCAACCCCGGCGCCATAACTTGTACTCACACACATCGTTACTTCGCCGCGCCGGCACACTCGGGCCGGCCTCGAGGTCGAGGGACTCGCGGACGCCGCGCGACGAGGGGCGCGAGAGGCGTGATGCGGGCCGTGAGGAGGGCCGGGACGAGGGCCGGGATGATGGGCGGGAGCTTGCTCGTGAGCCTGCTGCGCTTGGAAGCAGGGGGTAGGCGTCTGGTTCTGGCATGGTGGATGGTGATGATTGTGACTCGGCAAGAGCAAGTGTGCGTGGAGGCGGCAGTTGCAGTGTAGTGGTGGCCGAAACAGGCAGTTGTGGGACCCCATATTTGTCGCGTGGACCGGGAGTGCTGAATGAGGGTTCTCTGGTGTCCCTGCGGGTGTGCGGGATTGATCGACGCGCGCCATAGCTCTCTCTTGCTCACTCCCGCTCTCTCCCTCTCTTCACATCTCTCTCTCTCTCTCTCACATCGACTCACTCCGACCACTCTACATTAGTGGACGGCGACCTGCCCCCTCCCCCCCTCTCCATCGCCCACTCCGCCCCACCATGTCCGCACCACCACCGACGCTGCCTGTGCCCGAGGGCGCCGCTTCCGACGACTTTGACGCCGACACCAGCGTCGAGGACGGCCCGCCCAAGGAGGAGGCCGTGCACTTCTGCCTGCTCGCCGAGTTTGACATTGACGCCGGCGCAACCATCGCCCACCAGTACCCCTACCC
>JAMALN010000772.1:0-18476 GCA_023630115.1 Cutaneotrichosporon sp. PK4640 | reverse complement strand
TCGCTCTCCGACTCGGACATGCCGTCGTCGCTGAGCACCATTGCCGCGTCCGTCGGCACGAGGTCGAACGTGACCTCGGTAAGGCGTTGGGACGCAGGCGGGAGCCTGACGACCTCAAACGACTCTGGGAGGGGAGGAAGGGGAACGGAGTTGAGCTCGTGCGCGAGGTTGGCTAAGTACTGAGGTCAGCGCGTCACCCAATGACAGGTGTAGCGAGCAGGGAGGAAGGTGATGGGGCGAGGAGCATCTCAGTTGAGCGGCCGCGGCTAAAGGAGCAGGGCGGCTGGGAGGCTGCGAGAGAGGCAGGAGGCGGATGGATGGAGGGACATTGGAACACGGCAGCCACACAAGCTCCGGCTGGATGAGGTTGTTGAGAGCCTGTTGGAGATGACACTCACATCGCGGGGAGGTTGCTCGACAAACTCATGCCGCCTGCGCATCTGTATGGCGAGCTCGACGTCCTCTTTCTCGATGCGGTTCGCCTGCGGGCCTGTCCGCCCGGCGTGGTCCGCGAGCTGCTGCGCCGCGCCAAGCACATCGGCGGTGTACCCTGGTGTCAGCTTGCCGAAATCGCCGAGCTGGAGCGCGGGGAGGAGTGGGATGAACGGGTAGAGGGAGCGTGGACACAAGTAGGGGTACGATCGCAGAGGCTCGCGCGTCGCGACACAGTGCGCCGAGTACCCAGGATCGGCGCACCCATGCGCAGCGTGCTGCCCGCCCCACTTATCAGACACGCCGAGTTGCACTCCGCCAGAGAACACATTCGTGGTAGAGAGACGGTGAGCGACTCACGGTGCGCAAAGTCCAGGAGCTGGTGGATCACGCGGTCATCGGCGTCGCTGATCCCCTTGCTCGCGAGGATGAGTGCCAGCAGACGTCCGTCGCGGGGTACTGCTGTCAGCTTTTCACTACTCTGTGAGCTCACTTGGCCGGGCGACGGTGGATGTCATGATGTGGATGGTGGATGGAGGATGAGGAGATGTTGAACGCCAAGTGGAGGGATCGACAACAACGCGAGTGGACGGGGATTAGGCGATTAGCACACTGTCATTAGCCTTCCACGTGGTGATTAGGTTTGTTTTGAATCGACGCTGAGTGGAGGGTTGGAAGATATTTGGTCCCGCTCGCCACCCAACTTTCTCCACTCACCGTCACTCGACGCCTCAACCTCACCGACTCTCCCAGTTCCGACTCCGCGACCAACGCCGACACCTGGCAACCCTAGCAAGACCGGGAACACAGCTACCAGGCCACCCACCCTCCCGCGCTTCCGCTCCATCTTCTCTCCACCTCCTCCACCCTTATCTCCCTCCTACCGCACCCCGCACCAACATGATCGCCAAGGAACCCTCGCAGGCGGAGCTGCACCTCCTCTGCCTCTCCTCGATCGTCCGCGACCTGATCGCAGCGTACGAGGGCGCCTCCTCCTCCTCCAACTCGGCCGCGCCCAACCTCCAACGCCTCCGCGCCAAGTATGCGCAAAAGTACGGCCTCAACTCGGTCCCCCGCCTCACAGACGTGCTCGCCGCGGTCCCCGACGAGTGGAAGGACCGCCTGCGCGGCTGGCTCATGGCCAAGCCCGTGCGCACGGCGTCCGGTGTCGCCGTCGTGGCGGTCATGTGCAAGCCCCACCGCTGCCCGCACGTCGCTATGACCGGCAACATTTGCGTGTACTGCCCCGGCGGACCGGACTCGGACTTCGAGTACTCGACCCAGTCGTACACGGGCTACGAGCCTACGTCGATGCGCGCCATTCGCGGGCGCTACGACCCGTACGAGCAGACGCGTGGGCGCGTCGAGCAGCTGCGCAGCTTGGGCCACAGCGTCGACAAGGTCGAGATCATCGTCATGGGCGGGACGTTCATGAGCATGCCTGAGGACTACCGGCACGGGTTCATTGCTGGGCTCCACAACGCGCTCAGCGGAGCGACGACCGAGGACGTCGACGAGGCCGTCAAGTTCTCCGAGCAGAGCAAGACCAAGTGTGTCGGCATCACGATCGAGACCCGGCCAGACTACTGCCTCAAGCCGCATCTCAGGTGAGCTGAGCTCAGTTCCTCTAGCTGACAGCAGCCAAATGCTGCGGTACGGGTGCACACGCCTCGAGATCGGCGTGCAGAGCGTGTACGAGGACGTTGCGCGCGACACGAACCGCGGACACACGGTCCGCGCTGTCTCCGAGTCGTTCCAGATGGCCAAGGACGCAGGCTACAAGATCGTCGCGCACATGATGCCCGACCTGCCGAACTGCGGCATCGACCGCGACATCTGGCAGTTCCAGGAGTTCTTCGAGAACCCCGCGTTCCGCTCGGACGGCCTCAAGCTGTACCCCACCCTCGTTATCCGCGGCACGGGTCTCTACGAGCTCTGGCGCACGGGCAAGTACAAGAACTACCCTCCCAACCTGCTCGTCGACATTGTGGCGCGCATCATGGCCCTTGTGCCCCCATGGACGCGCGTGTACCGTGTGCAGCGGTGAGCTTTGCGTCCCTGGAGTGAAAGCTGACGCCAGTGACATCCCCATGCCGCTCGTTTCGTCGGGTGTCGAGAACGGTAACCTGCGTGAGCTGGCCCTAGGGAGGATGAAGGACTTTGGCGCCGAGTGCCGCGACGTCCGCTTCCGCGAGGTGGGCCTGCACGAGATCCACCACCGCGTGCGCCCGCAGGACCTCGAGCTCCTCCGCCGCGACTACACCGCCAACGGGGGGTGGGAGACGTTCCTCTCGTACGAGGACCCGGAGCAGGACATCCTCGTCGGCCTCCTCCGCCTGCGCAAGTGCTCGGAGGCGACGTACCGGAAGGAGCTGGTCGGCATGCCGGGCGGGTGCTCGCTCGTGCGTGAGCTGCACGTCTACGGCACCGCCGCGCCCGTGCACACGCGCGACCCCAAGAAGTTCCAGCACCAGGGTATTGGAACGCTGCTCATGGAGGAGGCAGAGCGGATCGCGCGCGACGAGCACGGCAGTACGCGTGTTGCTGTCATCTCGGGCGTCGGCACGCGCGACTACTACCGCCGCCTCGGATACTTCCTCGACGGGCCTTACATGGTCAAGGATTTGTAGGCAGTGATAGTGATTTGAGCTCACGTGATGGTGCTGGGTGTAGAATGACATGTATGACTTGACTCGGGGATAGCGCAGCAACGCCGAGCAGGTAGTGTGGGTGCTCAGTCATCGCCATCAGGTCACACCGCCAGTTGGAACCTCGCCTGTGCTTAACACAGGAACCCATTAGCACCATAGCGAGTGTGGCGTTTCTTGGGCAAACGTGGAGGCACAGTTAAGAGTCATAATGCAGTAATCGCCACCATGCTGTGCCCCATGTCACTAAAGCCCTCCTTGACTGAAATCCAGACACAGGACCAGCCTTCCCACACGACACACTGCCTTATGCCACCATCCTTTCGCCTTTTCCATCTCTGTTTCCTTTCCACCTCACTGTCGCACTAGTGCCTGCCGTCTAACATTGGCGAACAACAAACCATACCCTCTAGCAAGCTAGCACACTACACAGCAGCTACAAATACCTACAGTCCGCTCACCTTTCTTCCTCTCTCTCTTCTCCCATCAACTTTACACGACTCTGTCTTCACACAACATCTCAACATCCACCCACACCCGCACACACACACACACCCACACACACCCACACACCACAACCAAGAATGGCTCTCCGCATCAACAACCCTACCGCGGAGTACACCTTCCCCGGCACTCGCGCTTGGCACAGTGACCAAGCGATGCAGAAGCTGTACGAGGAGGCTGCCAGGTCGGAGAAGCGCTGCCCGTTCTTCAGCTACCGTTGCACGCGCAACCGTGTCTTTGCGCTCCAGCACAAGCTCGGTGATGCCTTCCGCATGGCCGAGCAGAGCCCGTTGCCTGTCAAGGCCAGGACTGTGTTCGAGAAGGATGCCCCACTGGTTGCGGTCGACAGCTGCATTGGCTCTGGGGGATTTGGGGGTGCATTCCGTGTTCAACGTCGCGAGAAGCGAGTGCGCGGCGCGGTCACCCGTGTCATGAAGGTGTCCCCCAACGTGGAGGCGACCCGCAACTCGTGGGCTGCGGAGGTCTTCGCTTTGAAGCGGCTCGCGGGAGTTCGCCAGGTGGCGGGGATGGTGGGTTACGAGGCCCACCCCTCGTTTCTCTACGTGTTCCTCGAGCAGGCACAGTTCGGCTCCTTCCTCTCCCGGTTGAAGCACCAGTCTCTCAGCGATGACGAGCTGTTGGGCTACATTACGTGAGTACCCAATTTACACAATAGGAGCTAACGCAAGGTCGATGTTTCAAGCGCTAGCTGCCGTGCATGACCGCAACGTCATCCACCTCGACATCAAGCCCGAGAACCTGATCATCGACCGCGCTGCCGTTGACACGCCTGAGGCGGCTCTCCTGGGTGGACGCGAGATTCGCTTCATCGACTGGGGTGGGGCGGACCTCTGCGAACACTCGGTTCCGTGCCGACTCACCGGCACTCCCTATCGCTTCCCGCCTGAGATGGTCTCCGGAAGGTGTCTGACCAAGGCCTCAGACATCTGGACTGCAGCCTTTACGATCATCGAGGCTGTCGAGCAGTGCGGTCTCGAGAACATCGTGTTTTCGGATGCCGACGATGACGTTCGCAAAATGCTGCACGACCAGCGCTTCGTCGAAGCTTACATGGCCAAGGGGTTGCGGTCCGGGTGGCTTCACAGCAAGCAGTGGCAATCCGAGGTCGGCCAGATTCGTGAGTGAAACCGGAAGCCATCCAAAGCTGACTCCAGTCGAGGATATCGTCCTAGAGTGCCTTCAAGTCGACCCCGCCGCACGGCCACAAGCTGTAGTCGTTGCGCAGAGGCTCCGACATGCTTCGGAGAAACGGCTGGCTGCCCGCAGCATGGAGAAGCTTAGGGGATCGTTGAGCGCGCCTCTCCCTTCCATGTCGACGGCCGGCGGCTCCGCCCCGTCAGTCCAGGTTCAGTCTCCACAGCGTGAGAATTCGCTGCACACTGACGGTGTAGCATGCCTGGATGCGCGTGAACCGCCCAAGAACGACAACGGTCATGAACGGCTCCATGCTCGTCCATACTGGCGAGACATTATCTCTCCCCGGCCCCTCATACCAGTACCGCCTCTTGAGTCTAATGGCCTGGGTGATATACGGGCCAGGGAGATCCCGATGGGACGCTGGCGTCAGGTAAAGAAAGCGGCCTCCCGCTTTGGGAGGGCGTGGGTGGAATAGATGGAGTAGGGCGGGCGAACGAATGCCATGCGGAGGGGGCTTTGTACATTACTACTGTATAATTCTGTATGTTCTGCTTCAAACTGAGGCCTACCTTGTGGTTCATTGTTGTCAAATTTGCAAGCTTGGACAACTGACCCACGGCCTCACGGACGGTGCATGGTGTGGACTGTGAGGCGATGACTCAACTCACCCACCCACAAAATTGAACACTGCCACAGCCACGTCCAGACCCGTCCCTGAATGTGGCGAAGCGCGGCCTGAGGCCTGGGCGCAGCGCCATGCAGCTCTCTCCATCATCTCTACCAAGGGCACGGTATCCCTCTCACATTCAAGGTTATTTCAACCTCGTCAACCAGCCATTTCGACGACTCATGCATCGACGAGATCTATGTACAAAGCACCTAGAGAACATGGGGGCGTGGGCTAGCGCCAGAACCGATTCTGTGGACTCGCGGGACGTGATGGACGGCGTGTGTACGGCGTGTAACGTTGCCCTTGGTCCGTTCGGGCTAGTGCCTCCTGTGTGGGGCGGCGAAGCAGTGCTGAACGGGTGGGAGGGTGTAGTCGAATGGGGGGGAGGCGAATGAGAGGGAGGGCACCATGAGGATCGGGGCGCAGGGGCGCAATGACGACGGGGAGGATGAAACTCGGCCCATTAGGCAAATGCCCCCAATCGGCCCCAAAGAGAGGCCTCTCATTGATCCCTCCGAACCCCGGTCCACTACTCTGTAGGGCGAGCTCTGCCAGGCCCCGCTGCCTGTCCGCTTCTGCCCACAGACGGCGACGATCGTCTTCCTCCCTCCGCCGTGCCTCCCTCCGGCAGGCGATGCACTCTGAGATATTAGAGAGCGCCTGGGCGGTGTGCACACACAGAGGGCGGGAGCGGGGGAGAATTTTCAGGCAGTCTTTGGCAATGTCCTTGACTATTCTATCAGCGCTGGCTCATGGCTAACATGCTGGTACTCACGACACCGCCCCTCTTCCGTCTCCCACGCCTCGCTCTGGGCCCACTCCTCACGGAATCCCAGTGCCAGAACATGCTCCCACTCGTCGTCGAGGGCCTCGAGCTCGCCGTTGGGGTAGGCCCCGTGGTCATCGGCCTCATAGACGATGTCTACGAGGCTTGCATTCTCGACGAGCTCGACGATGAGGAGGCCCAGGACCCATACATCGACAGCCGGGCTTAACCACTCGTTCCCCGCCATCTGCTCGGGGGACCCGTATCCTTCAGTGGATACCCCTCGAGGGGTGCAGCGGCCTTTCGGGTCCAGGAACCAGGACAAGCCCCAGTCAATGACGAGGGGTTCACCATCTGCCAGGACAATGTTGTCCCGCTTGAGGTCGAGGTGGACCACCCCCCGTCCGTGGACCTCCGCCATAGTGGCGGCAACCGACCTGACGTCAGCCCCAAACACCAAACAACCTACGTCATAATCCTCAGCACATGCTCCGGCGAGAAATCCTTGTACCGGGTAAGGCTGCCACCCTCTCCCAGCTCGAGCAGAAGAAAGATCAACTCAGCATTGAATGCAAAGTGGCACAGCTGCGCGACACCCCGGACGCCTGCCAACCGGCGGAGAACAGCGATCTCGCTCGCGGCGGCTTCGCGTTCAGCATCCACGTTGACCGACACCTTCAGAGCCCGTTGAACGTGGCCGTCGAGGACTTTGAAGGTCGCGCCGAAGCCGCCAGCACCCAAGTAGTCCGTGATGACAACATTCGGCGCTCGTGGCCACAAGTGCGCCGCGTTGCTTCCCAGCGGGGCGCAGGTAATCATCTCCTCTAGCCCCACACCGAGCCATGGGTTATGCGCTGGTGGCGCAGCGGCAAGACGGGCGTCCCTCTCAAAGTATAAAGCAGCGGTATCCTACCGCCACGGCTTCGTGTCCCCATTGGAGTACGGGTAGCTGGGGAGTACCGGGTAAGACATAACGTGTTGGACGTTAGGATCGCGGGCTCACCACCTTGGTATGGACCCACGTAATGCAATGTTTCGAAGTATTGGCGGGGCTGGTGAGTGAGTGTGGATCGATGTGGGAAGTGAGTGAGGAAGAGGCAGAGCGGGTAGCGCAGTCCTTATAGCTGATGACTTTGGTGTTGCCACCCTCTTTACCTGGCCCGCCACTTGATACTTGGTGTGCGGCCTCGACTCGTTCCCAGGAGGGCTGGTAGAGGTTGGTCGTGGCCATGAAACAGTTGAAGATGGCGTTGAATTCAAGCGCAGGGCAGAAGCACAGGCTGTGGGGTTGCCAGCAAGTTATTAGCACAGGTTCGCATGCAGGCCAAAGGAGCTGCTCGACAAAGCGTTCAGCTGTCGCCTTCGCCAGGTACTGTACGCCGCGGCTCCCCAAACTGCTAGATCAGGGTGTTGAAGTGGGAAGTGGAGACCAGGCCAGACCTCCACAGCCGCGAGAGCTGGCCATGGTACAGATGATAGCTTGGGGCTAGACCGGCCGTCGTTGCGGGCCTGCACCCAGTTGGCGTTGTTTTCGTTTCGCGTCCGCAGCTCCCACGCCCGCTCGACGCGCCCCCCGCGCCATGCCGTAAACAACACCCAGCATTCTGGGTCAGGGTACGGGGATGCCGATCCCAGATCCCAGAGCTAAAAAGCATGACCGACGGGCGCTGCTCCGGTAGGCGTGGGGACAGGGGGCGCTGTGCCAGATCCGGCACGGGCGCGGAGGCGGGTGAGGGCACGATTTGGTGACCACCCCTGTCTGACATCATGCGCCGCAGACGCCCATGCGCTATGCACTGCATCCTCCAAAAACAGATAATTTCACAACGCTGGGAGGGCTGGAAGGTACGTGAGGACCAGCACGGAGAGCCCTGCAAGTGAATGGGAGTGCGCAGTGAGAAATCTTCTGGCGGCGTGCGGGCGTGAGATGCCCTCCACGGGCTAGTGGTAGGATGAACTACTGTGTAAGACAGCGTATTCCGCTCAACAACCGTGTGGCCAATTGGTCAACAAACTCCCTCTGCGCCCCTACCACAGTGAGGTGGGCTGACGCCGGCCGCCCCGCAAAGGAGGCGGTGCTCGGACATGCCAGTGGGGTTAGAGTCTCGACGAGTAATCGGAGGCGGGAGGGGAGGGAGGAGTGATTTTTGAGCGCCGTGTGGGGTGACTGCATTGTTAGTGCCTCGGCGACGAATCGGAGGCGGTAGGAATCGGGGCGGTGATGCGTCAGCCTTGCTGGACAGCAGGGTTTGGTGAGGGACAGCGCGCGATGAGGTGTGTCATGAAGGCTTGGGCTAACTGGGGTGTAATTCCATTGGGGTCAGCAGATGCTAGTATTGGACTCGATTAGGGGAGGTCAAAGTGAATTGTTCACAGACCGGAAGCACCATTAAGATTTAGCACGGTCCGTCGATTGCACGTCAGAATCGCTACGACAACGAGTGGTGGTGGTGCTGAGCTCAGCCCCCGCGAGTACCTACCGTCAGCGAGGAGCTGCGGATCTGGTGGGGGCGATTCCTTCCCTGCAATCTACACGCCACCCAAGCACCTAAAGGTTGGCTGTGCAAACTCTTGGTGTTTGTGTACATCCGCTGCAATTGAGTTCACCGCATTTGGCGTAATCGCTTTACTACTCGACACTGTTATACTGTGACACTGAGGTAAGCGTCCGCTTGTCACTCCACATAATACCCTTACCCAGTTGCGTTTTCTCGTCATCGTGCAACCTTCCTCCATCCAGCAAAGACATACCCTCGCCACCTTTCCGCGCCCAACAGCAGTCACCTCACCCACGCTCAGCTGTGATCTGTTGAACAACAACGTCCACGATGATCGACGCTGCCGCGCGCGCGCGTCTCCCTCCTCCAGCAGCCGATCCACAACAGCCTGCGACCTGGGCAACTAGTGACCTTCAAGCGAGGCACCACATCGGAGCACAGGATGCAGCAGCGGCAGCGGCACTTGCTTTCCGGGAAGAGAGGCTGTTCGGCGAGGTCGACCATCGGGATGTCCACCGACAGATCCTAGCAGTGTTAGGGCCGCACCTCAACTCCTCCGGCAGCGTTGAGGTCCCACTCAGGCTGATGTTCGAGAACAGGTCTGTGTGGGTCACCTTGGTGCGGCAACTTGGGGCCGGCGCCTTTGGGGAGGTGTGGGAGGTCACGGTTCTTGGTGGTTCCTCCAAGGCCGCCCTCAAGATTAGTTTAAACAGGACAACCATCCGCCAAGGGTGGATGCGCGAGATTGGGGCGCTCCGCATCTTGCAAGATGTGCAGGGAGTTGCCCAGATGAGGGCATGGTATGTCGATGGGCGGTTCTTGTATCTCCTTCTCGACTTGGGACACGGCACGCTTGCGCAAGAAATCCAGTCACCCGCACCATTTAGCCGCCAGATCTACCTGGTCATGTCGCTCGTGCATACCCTCAACGAGGTTCACGCCCGCGGTGTCGTCCATGGGGATCTTAAACCAGAGAACATCATTCTCATGGAGAGGTTCGTGACTGAGGAGCAGCGCGCGCTTGTCGGCTGCACGACGCCTTACCTAGTCGACTGGGGACTATCTTGCCTCAAAGTCCGGGAGAAGCCCTGCATCTGGTACAGCGGCACATACCTGTACATGGCGCCGGAGGGCGCAGACCGCACGTCGTTTGCGCGTGACGTGTGGGCCCTCGGCCTGGTGATCCATGAGATCCTGTGCGGGTGGGATCCGACCCAGACCGCTCTCAGAGTGGCAACGCCCAGCGAGCGCGAGGAGTACCGGGCGGCAGCAGGAACCCGGACCACCCACGCCAATGGAATGGCGTTGGCGACGATTCTCCACCGCGGTACGACACCCGCATGGTTTGCCGCTGGATTTTGGTCGACGCGGCACGGCCCAGCGATGCGTTGTCTGGTCGAGTCGTGCATGCGCGTCAACCCCCAAGAGCGGATTACCGCTAGTGGCCTCCTCACCCTCCTCCGGGGGTTCTTGGCTCACGTCAGGGGCGGGTGGGCCAGCGACGCACCCTGAGAGGCATTCCATCCCTAGAGCATGGGTTCGCAGGACCCGACAAGGTGCGAGTGGTGCAGATGATGCGCTCGAAGCCGAGGTTTGCTGTCGACACCCCTCCCCCCGGCCCGCCGAAGGGGCCGTGACTGTGCCTTCTGTCGCATTTGTTTCGGTACATAGTCGTTTCTGTCGATGTACGCAGTTTCTGAATACCCTGTGCGATGTGTGTCATCCTTCAGCGCCGGTTCGAGCCACAGTCGGAGGATAAGACCAGAGAATCGCGTGCTGCCCACGAGGAAGACTCGGGTATCGGTCAGCAATCAGCGACTGGACTCGGAAGGCTGTGGAGACCCCAGAGGGGAGTACGCCGTTAAAGTCAGCCCAGCCTGGGAACAAGGGAATGGCTGACGCCTTGTGGCGTCCTAGAGTTCGCGAGAGGCGAAGTATCAGCCATTACCGTTTCAGGAAGGTTTTCTCAGCAATCTCACTTCGACGAGTCAGCTTTACACACATTGCTTTACGCCTCATGCACAGCCTGAGGGGCGTCCCCACAGCGAAGAGCGCGAAGCATCCCCACCGCCAAGTAGCTTGGGCGAGCGAGGAGCGCCACCTGCTAGGTCTGGCTGTCGCTGTTCCCCTAGACCCACCCTGGCTTCCCACGTAGTCAACAGATGGCAGTAGGCGGCATCCGCTGGCCCGCAGCTTCACGCCCTGCCCGCAGCTGGATAGGTGGTCTTCTACCAACAGTCCACCATTCAGCCCGCGCCTATTTTCGAACCCCACGCGGACCCACCCGTGTTGCCTCCCCCAGAGTCACAGGTGACTCGTGCAATCGTCTTCGTCATTTGGCCTTTCTGTGGTGCACGCCCCAAACCTATAAGATCTGCGGCATGCCGTCGTCTTCGCAACATCCACCGACTACCTCACCACCTCTCTCAACCTTTGCACACTCCCCTTCCAACACCATGCTTCCCCCCGCAACCGTAGTTAGCTCCACCGCATCCACCCACCCGGCCCACACGGGACTTGCCCGTTTTCGCCCTTCCCCCCCACCCCCCAACCCAGTCACCAGGCGCCGCTTCCATTCCACCCCTCTCCATCCTGCCACCCTTCCTGCCACCCTTCCACCTTGGGCACACAGTCTCGACCCCCACGCCCCCACCTCCAGCCCGGAATCAGTCACCATCCAGTGTGAATCAACATGTAAGCCGCACTCAGCGTTAGATTCATCTTGTCAAGACAGAGTCAATGGTGGATGTGAGCCCGGAGTGCTTGTCGGCGATCATCCTCCAGTCTCGAGAAGGAAGAGTTCCGACTCGTCGTGCCTCCCACCTTCCGAGCGGCTCTCCAGCGAGTCAGCTTTGCCTCCTGTAGATGAGGGCGAAATCGACTGGTCCGCTGGGGTGGACAATGCACTTCGTCACCTCCATGGGGTAGCCGATGAGGAGTACCAGAGGGCGACGGTTCGTGCGAGGCAGGAGCGGCGGAGGTGGGCGACGGGTTATGCGAGGCAGGAGGGTGGGAGGACCCGGTTCGACCCTGTTGGTCGAGTACTCGAAGCCAAGAACTGGCTTGAGATCCACCGAGGCCATGAGCTTCTGTTGTCGACAACCTTGGGCACCGGTGTGACCGAGGCGTACCTTACCAAGGCTCTTGGTTGTGGAAGTTATGGCGCCGTGTTCAAGGTGCGTATGCCGAATGGCGACCACGGTGCCATGAAGGTCTGCCCGAACACCGAGTCCTCCCAAGAGCTCTGGGCACAAGAAGTACGCGCCCTGTCGATCCTGCGAGGTGTCACGGGCGTCGCATACCTCCAGTTCTGGCTCGCGACGCCCGAGCTCCTCTTCCTGTTTCAGCAGCTGGGGCAGGGTTCGCTCCACGATGCGATGGCCAAGGGCTTCGAGGACCACGAGCAGCCGCTGTACATCGCCACGCGGCTGTTCGCAGCCCTGAAGCGCGTCCACGAGCACAACATCGGCCACTTCGACCTCAAGCCCGACAATGTTGTGCTTGTGCCCGCCGCCAACCCCAGGGGCAAGTGGGATACTCTCGAGCCGCTGCTTATCGATTTTGGCCTGTCGATCGCCTCCGTGGGCACAGTCCCCGCCAGGCTGATTGGGACGCCGGTGTATTCCTCCCCCGAACTGGCGTTGAAGGGCCTCGTGCAGCCTGCGGCGGACGTGTGGGCCCTCGGGCTCACCGTATGGGAGCTTGTCTCGGGCCACCGGTTAACCACCCTGGCCCGTCGTCTGGCCAACCGCGACGACTTAGAGGCCCTGGAGGAGTTTCTACGCGATCCCCTCAAGGTTAACGACGTCCAGTGCCAGATGATGGTGGCCCGCATCCTGCATCGGGGTGTGACCGACGCGTGGTTCACAGACCCGGTGTGGCAGACCAATGTGTTCCGGGAGACCATGCGGCGCTACATCGAGTGGAGCCTGGACCCGAACCCAGCTACGCGACCGAGCGCTGCCGAGCTAGCCGGTTTCTGTGCGGTCACGTGGGACCTGCATGTGAAGAGCGCCCTGCAGTGCGACCCAGAGGTCTCTTCAGCGTCGCGGAAGTCGGGGAAGTCGACCGACTTGGTGGATCGAATAGGTATCGGCGCAACAGCCGCCTGACGCGCGACGTGGGGGCTAGCTGTGCCAGTGAGACGGGCGACAAGACCTGAACGACGACGCCGACGGCAGCGACGACACCGAGCAGCCCGGTAAAGCCGACGAGACCAGGGGACCCGAGGAACCCGACGAGACTAGGGATGCCGCCGAGAGAGATGAGGCCCAACAGTCTGACCAGGCCGGCAAGAGCGATGAGACCGACGACCGCGGGCAGGCCTACAAAGCCACCGACTGCGAGCAGGCCGACGAGGCGGACAACCGCGGGTAGGGCGACGAATTCGGACAGAGCGACGAGATCGGGCGGGGCGAAGGGATCGGGCGAGAACGAGAAGGATACGAGGGCACGGGGCACGGGGCACGGACTACGGGAACGAGACTGGCAATCAGCGCATATGCTCTATGCACTACGCTCTGGAAAGAGGCCATCATGCAACGTACGGCTGCGAGCGCAGGAGATCCCGCCAAGCAGGGCTGCTCCGGCATAGTGAAAGGTGGTATGGCTTCAGACGAGGTGATGTTGTCCTGCAGGCATCCACCTTATGAAGTCTGGACACCTCGCCACCGGCGCGACTCGAGCACAGCGTGTCCCATTCAGCTGCGGCCCGCGTGGCATGTGGGTACGCTCGACCAATGATCGGTTCCGAACACACGGCTGCTGGTGCCATCATGAATGGACAGGATGGCTGGGCGAGAGACACTTGCGTGATCTGTCAATCACGAAGAGACGTGCGCAGCATGTGGAGGTGCGGGGCCCACCTTCACACTCTCGCCCTGACCTCCCACCACTGGAGATCCCCTCCCGCGTGTTCAGAAGTCTCTTGTTCAGCGCCTTGCTCAACGCTCTGGCGCTCCTCCGCCAGCTCCCTCAGGACACTGGACACAAGCCGCTGTGGCATGGCATAGACACGACTTGCCATGCCTGAGCGCTTCCCTCGGCGTGTCGATCGACAGCCGTGGGCATGCCTGGCATTGTGCAACCAGTCAGTGCCCGGAGGGAGGACCCAGAGATGGAAGAGATGGAATGACTATGTAGTGATGTTGGGAGGATGATGGTGAAGAGGAGAAAACGTGAACGAGGGCAAGTGTTCTTTTATAACTTTGCGGGGCTGCCACTCACGTGCCCATTTACTACTGTGCAGCTCATCCACGACTCTGAGACGGGGCTAACACTTTTCGCCGCGCCTTGGCGTTGTAGCACGACGTAGGCCATGGTGCTATGGCCGCGATTCAAACGTTGATGAAGTTTGCAAGTGGCGTGGAATCGCAGGCCTCGGGGGCAGGCCCCCGTACGAGGAGATGTGGCGGTGTGAGACAGCTGGCGGATGGAGGCAGGCTTGATCGGCGGAGGCAGGCTGGCGGTGGTCATGGCGCCCGGAGGGTGGTGAGGCTATTGCAATGACATTTGGCGGAGCTCGCGTGGTGCGGGAGGGGGTCGAGTCGATGGCCAGCAGCTTGCTGACACTGCAGCTGCCTCACGAGGAGCTTGGGCGAGGCCCTTGGGCGCGGCTGGGCTGAGGAGAGCGGCGGGAGCTGCGCCGCGGCGCGGTCCTACCACGTGGGAGACGCGCACGGCCGTGAGGCGCAGAGCACGCTGCACAGCATGTATCGGGGGGCTAAATCCACCATTGCGTAGGCAGCAGTCACCCCTACGCGTGGACATTATTCCAGCTGTGTAGGGGCTGGTGGACGGTCGGAGTGGCGGCGACGGGAGGTGGGGGGTGAGGCTTCACCTCCTGGGGGAGCCGCCAAGCCACCGACTAGGTAGAGTGGAGGCGGCCATCGCAGGTGGACTGTTGTGGGTGGGGCACAGCATGTAACGGGGCCCTAAATGCACCTTCTCGTAGCCAGCAGTCACCCCTGCGCGCGGACATTATTCCAGCTGTGTGGGGGGTGGACGGACGAAGTGGCGAGGAGGAGGGAGGGTTGACGGGCGAGGCTGCACCTTCTGGGGAGCGGCCAAGCCAGGATGCGATCCTCGCAGGGACGAGGCCGCTGGCTGTTGTGGGGTGCACCATGCAACATGGCACCAAATCCACTGCTAGCATCCCCTGCTGGGCGAGGACATTATTCCAGCTGCCTGGGGATGGACGGACGAAGTGGCGATGGGGAGGAGGGTTGGCGAGGTTGCAGGCCCGGAGCTTGGGCGGAGAACCCGCGAACAGCCGGGGGAGGACTTTGGGGCGGAAGCCGTCTGGTTGGACGGCATGCAGGGCTGGTATCGCGCCGCCAAGGCCACCGTTCGGTAGCCAGGGGCCGTGGCTCCGCGATGGCATTATCGTGTCGAGGAGGTGGGCCGTCGCAAGTGGCGAGGAGGGTGTGGGTTTGCAGGGAAAATGTGAGGAGTGTGGTGCTGAAAGGCGACGCCTTGATAAGCAGTTTGGCCTGCGACGTACTGGACAAAACACGAATTTCCACAATATCCCTCCCTGTATTGTCTCTCCAGGCCCAGGCCTTCCTGTCGTGGGAGCAGGAGGCTGTGTGGCTTGTGGAGCGCTCGCGGGGCTGAGGGGTATGACACTTGTTTGTGGGAGGGGTGTGCAAGGACAGTTGATGCGACGTGACATTGTACTACGGGTATTATAAGAGTTTTCTAGGGGGTTCAAAAAGATCTGGGAGGGTTGAGGGCCGCCGGGGCGTTGGGTGTGTCACCCCCGCAACTCCCGAGGTGCGCGGGAGGTGGAAGAGCGGGCCGGGGGTGGGCACTGTTGCTCGGATCATGGAAAGGCACTGAGAATACTTTTGATAGCTGAGCGGCTAGCATCGAGCGAGGCCAGACTGGAAGGGGTGGGGTAGAGCTTGAGCGGTGACGGGCACGGCGTGGTGGAGAAACAGAGGGCCATTGGTATCCCTCCCCTCTGATTCAAGAGGGATCTTGAGTATTACAGCCGGCATCTAGGTCCAAGAATGGCCGGGTGGGCTGGTGGGAGCGTAGCGAGGCCTTGGGGAGGCAGTGATCGAGTTTGCTGGGAGGGCGGGGCTGGAGTACGACGAGCATTGAGGTACAGTGGAGTCCATGGTGTGATGTGAAGGCTCATGGAGCGAGCAGTACTCGTGACCCCTGGAGCGAGGTGGGAGCCGGCATGGATCTCATGGAAGGAGCAAAAGGACGCGTCCGTCGGCAAGCGATGTCGGCGCTGGTGGTGCGACGCGTGCCGAGCGGGCTGGCGAGGGTGCGAGGTGGGAGTCTTGGGTCAGCGTGGAGTGAACAGGGAGGGTGGGCGCATGGAAGGGCCAGGCGAGGGCGGGGCGAGGCGTACGCCAGTTGGGATGGAGCAAGTGCGACAGTCCTGTACGAGGGCGCACAAAGGGGAGCGTGTGTAGTGGGCAAGAGACACGACGCGACTGGTGCCCGCGACTGGTGCCAGTCAAGGCAGAGAAACGGATGGGAATCGCCCCAGTGGGATCGTGGACTCACTAGTAGTGGACACGACGGGGCGAGAGCGTTGGTGATACATTCGCCGCATCGCCGTACCGGGCGCGTGGGGGCTACGTGGGCAGGGTGTAGAGCAGACGCCTGAGAGTTGGCTGGGTTGTTGAGGGGCGAGGAGTGGTCGTGTGCGCTTTCACGTAGTGTAATGGAGGAAAGAATGAGGACTCGCCTTGTCGGACGATGGCCCCTCGCGAGAGCGCTAGCCCCGAGTCCGAGGGCTCGGAGAAGCTCGGCGATGCGGCGGCACGGGGTGTGTGAAGGAGTGGGCGAAAGATTGATGCAAAGATGTCGAGCTCGCGTCGAAACTCTTCCACACGCGAGTCGACTCTGCCGTATCTTGAATGGGTCGACGCCGACTTGCCGGTTAGAGGGGTGGGTTTGGATATGGAAGGTTGGCGTACTGGCGTGGGATGAGCTAATGGGTGACAAGAGGTTGACAAGAGGTTGACTGTACGCGATACATGGCTGACTGGCTGGCCTTGAGAGCTCAGAGGGCGCTCGAAGCGCTCCAACTTTTCCAGCTCCACCGGCCTCCGGCGCCGGGCGGAGCAGGGGTTCTGTGAGGAAGCGTCGAGTGATCGGCGGATCGCGACTGCTCCACCTTCTTTCCCTAAAGCAGGGAGCTGACTGGACTCGAGCAACCCCTGGACAATGACGGCATTACCAAGTGTTCCACGTCTCGGGGTTGTTTCATATGATGATAGAATGGGGAGGCGGTGTCCCTCTGGCACCAGCCCCAGCTAGAAGGTCTGCGTGCGGCTGGAGAGCTCAGAGCTGGCCAGGCCGAGCAATTACAGTGCCTATCATGTCCATGGCCTCGTAAACACTAGGGTGCTCGTCCGCTCGACATCCCTCGTCATCGTGCGTCATCGTGCCCCCTCGCCAGATCGACAGGGGGATGATATCATGTTCCGGAACGCTGGGTCAGCGTGCACCGCCCTCGGCCCCGCTATGCGCCTCGGGCATGCGGGCATGCGCTGATGCCAGTCGTCGGACGGCGAGATGCCCGATATCCACGATAGTTGCTGTTTGCCACAGCGGGCGGTGCCTGCAAAAATCTCGGGGGATCGGCGGCCGATCCCCGATTCCAGCAGACATTGAGCCCTTATGATTCAATGGTGTTTTGTGGGAACCAGGCGGTGGCGCGTCCAGCGGTCAGGCCTGACCGCTGCGCAGCGTTGGTGGACCTCGCCCAGAGGCTGGGACAATACAGTCCGTCGGCACAGTCAACAGAGGTCGCCCAGAAGATTCCTGTGCCTACGCGTCAAGCATCAATGACGCCCAGTGCCTCCAAGATCGCCGCTGAGTTTAGGGCATCGCCCTAAATTGCACAGGCGCCGCTACCTGCCAGCTCGCGGTCCCAGCGGGTGCACAGCCGAACTGGCAGAGGGGGCGCGCCCAGGGACCTGCGCTGTGCAAGGGTAGTCACCCGTCCGCCAGCCACCGGCGCCGCGTCCAGCTGCCGCGCGTCGTTTGCCTGCCATTCCCCGGCGCAGATCGCCGCTCCAGCCGCCATGTCAGGCGGGTATCCCAACTGCAGCGCTGTATAGCCAGCGCCCCAGGGGTGTACCGCGCCTGCTGTGCAAGCCTAGCATCCAGCATTGTGATCACGACAACCCAGAAACCTGTTCAACCCAGAGCCACTTGCATGCGGCTGAACCAAGCGTGGACATCACGTGATGCACACGGCCTCCCGGCCGAGAGGCGGTCCGTGCGGGGTGCGGCTGAAGCGAGGTTGACCACAAGGTGGAGGTACATAAAGTCACCGCCGGCCATAGCCGTTGCCCGCAAGTCCACCTCGTTTGTCTCTCTCTCCCTCTTGAACACGACACGATGGACGTCGAGCAGTGGGTAGCAGCGTACGAGTGAGGCTGACCCCAGATTCCGCAAAGCCGGTGAGTGTCTGAACCACCTGTTGAGCGGGGGGCTGTTCCTGCCGCGCGCCGTGCCAGTGAAGTAACGTGTTGTCGAGATCTGCTGCGCAGCAGCAATTGATTGGCGCGAGCGCGCTTGAATAAGCCAACGCGTGCGCGTGGTCGAGAGTCGGTTAGGGTTACGCGTACCCCGACCTACATCTCTCTCTTCCACCTCTACCTCGTCATCCACATCTCGCATCGAACAACCATCTGCATCCACTTCTCTCCGCCCCACCTCCCACCACGACTAACCACAGGCTATGCCGCGATCGACCAGATCTGCGACTACTACACGTCGCTCGAGCAGCGCGACGTCAAGTCCTCCGTCAAGCCCGGCTACCTCCT
>JAMALN010000771.1:0-18493 GCA_023630115.1 Cutaneotrichosporon sp. PK4640 | reverse complement strand
CGAGCTCCTGTGGCATGGTGGATGATGATGAGATGGTCGAGCGACCCGTTTTGCGCTTCGGCGTCGACATGTTCCTGCCCTGTTCCTCCTCTCTAACACTGCCATTAGCACTGAATCCTATTCACTCCCACGTGGAGTTGCTCCCGCTATTTACCACCTCCACTTACGCCACCCAACTTCACTCGCACGAGAGAATGCATCACCGCAACAACTAACCATGCCCGACGTCGTGTCCAAGAAGCTCAAGTTCAAGGGCGACAAGCCCAAGAAGAAGAAGCGCTCGCATGCGCGCCCCGCGGACGAGCTGGACGCGCTCGCGGCGGAAGATCCTTCTGGTGAGCTCCCTTCAGCAGACGTAAGCTGACAACAGGCTGGATGTTCCCGACCGCGGTGGACGAGGTTGCGGGTCCGACGTTTATTCTTCTCCCGACTGAGCCCTTGACGTGTTTGGCTGTGAGTTTTACTGAGTGGGGAGAGTCGTTCGCGCCCTGGGTTCACCGACGCCTCGACCTTCCCTTCCGTCTCAGCTTAAAAGGTTATCCCGTCAGCTGACAGCAGTGGGACCCCGCGAGGCAGAAGGTGTACGCCGCGCCCCTCGACGTGCCGCAGGCACCTGAGGGCGCCAACGAGCTCTCGACCAGCGAGGTGCTCAGCCTGATCGAGCCCAACGACATCAACCACGTCTGGGTCGTCTCGCGACTCGCTGGGAGTGAGGAGATCATCTCCCTGCGAACGAGCAAGTACGTCTTCTCGCTCACGGCTGACTTCTGTTTACTCAGCTAATAGCAGCGGGACCTTCCTTACAGCTACTCCGGGCGGCCAGCTCTCCGCCTCGACGCCCTCCCGCGGCCCGCTCGAGGGATTCACTCCCTCCCTCGCCCCAGGCGAACTCTTCCCCTCGTTCCACCTCAAGACCTCGTCGGGCAAGTACCTGTCCGTCCCGCGCTCCGACAAGGAGACTATCATGTCCAAGAAGGCCGAGCTGCGCGCGGACGCGGACGAGATCGGCAGCTTTGAAGGCCTGCGCGTCAAGTGCCAGCGCGAGCATGTGCTCAAGGCGCGTGTGGCTGCTATTGCAGGACGTGCTGGTGGCGAGGGCAAGACGCGTCTGCTCGAGCGCGGCGGCCCGGCAGTGGGCTCCGTCGAGGACGAGCTCAAGCGAAAGTGAGTACCTGCCGTACGCCGAGTGATGGTAGCTGACCGCAGCTCCGAGTATCAGGCCTGGGGCGCTGGGCGGCACCACGTCAGCTCTGGGGACAGGAAAGACCTGAAACGCGCGAAGCGTGAGGGCCGCATTGCCGAGGCGATGCTGGACCGCCGTGCGGCGATGAAGAGGTGCGTAACCCCCGCTTCCCTGTGGGGGTCGTGTCCGGGGCCCTGGGTGGCGAGTGTGTACTGATGGCAGTGACCGATACGCCAAGTAAGGGGCGTGTGGAGAGAGTGATGTGACGTGATGTAGAGACTGCCATGTATTTCTAGATGGGGAGTGAGTGTTATGGGTGGCAAATGCGCGTCGTAGCTGTGCAAACGAGATGCAGAGGAGTCGAAGATGACCTGGGCGCATCGAGTCGTAATTAGGTGGGGGGACTAATCCAATCGACTCAAGCTTCAAATAGACGATCAATCATCGTCACTGGTTGTCTCATCTCTCATCCCTCCCATCTCCCATCTCTCATCTCTCATCTCCCAATCTCTCACTCTTCCTCTCCATCACACACTCCTCCTCCTCCATCGCGACACTCTGTCACCTGTATCCTTTGATTGGTGCTCTGCACCCCCGAGAAGTACATCCCCGCTCATGACTCTGTTGACCCCAGTGGCCCACCGTGCCCCACACCACGCTCACCCCCGAATACCCGCTACAACGTGCGCCCCCGTAGCTCGACAACACTAGACCCCACAACCTATCACCACGATTCCGCGAATACCCCCCGCTAGCGACAGCGCTGGCGCGCAAGCGCCGGTGCTCATCAAGCCCATGCCCATGAGAGTCAACGGCGTCAAGGGCGTGACAAGCGCCCCACCTATTGTTGACGGTGCTCATGTCACTGGCGCGCCTGAGGACAACGCCCCGCATGCCAAGACCAACGGCCACAGCAACGGTCACAGCAATGGCAGCTCGCCCACTCCACCGGCCGCCACTCCCATTCCGGTTAATAGCTCGTCCCCCCACACTCCGGCGTTGGCCAGAGTCGCTGCGCCCGCCCCGCACCACCCTTCCCCAGGCTACACTCCCAGTGGAATACCGCCCTCGGTGACCGCGGCGAAGGATGCGCCCCGCCGCCCCTCGCCGTGGCACGAGATCGGCCCGCTCGCCGACTCGCCTCTCAGCCGGCGGGGGAGCATGCCGTCTACGCCGCCCTACACGCCATCGCCGCGGTACGACAGCGATGACAGTGGGGCGGGTAGTGTGACATCTCAGGCGATGCGCGAGTGGGACCGGCTTGTCGCAACGCCCAACAACGACTTTACGCGCCACGCTCTGGTTCCCAGCGCGCGCGGGCTGCCCAAACTCGCCGCGGAGCGCGACCGCGAGGGCCACATCGAGTACAAGCTCAAACTCATAGAGCCGAGCCCGGAGCGGCTTGCAAGACTGGTCACCCAGATGCTCTGGCGACTCAAGCAGGGCCGGAACGAGGCAATCTACGAGCTCGGCTTGGCCGACGACGGTACCGTGATTGGCCTGACCCGCGCCGAGATGGACGCGAGTTTAGCTACCCTTGAGCGTATGGCCGCCGAGGTCGGCGCGACGGTGCTTGTGCTCAAGGAGATTGTGCTCGCGGCGCCGCCGGAGCGCCGACCCGACCTCGACGAGCACGGCCGCCCGCGGAAGGGCACGCGCGTTCTGGACGACAAGAAACGCAAGGAGCCCGAGCCGCCGCGCCTCGGTGCGCGCGCAATCATCTTTGACGACAACCACGACTCCGGCGTCGAGGATGAGGACGACACCACGGGAACGGACACGGGCGCGGAGGACGACCTCTTCCCCCTTGAGATGGTGCGCAAGAAGCCCCTGGGCCCGCTCGACGCCGAGGCCGCCGAGCGCGCCGAGGCGAAGCGTCGCAAGTCTGCCGCACGGAGAGAGGCCCGTCGCCTCGACCTCCTGCGTGGTGACGGCACGGGTCTGCCGTACGCCGAGCGCAGCCGCTCGCCCGTGGCCGAGTTCATTGGCCATGCGCCGGCGCACGGCATCCCGACCTTCCCGCACGTCCCCGGCCCCAGCAGCCTGCGCCTCGGCCGCCCCCGGATAGAGGGGAGCGTCGACGACGCGTTCCACGACAGTCTCATCCTCCCGCTCGACAACCTCAGCCTCAGCTTTGCCGACGTGCACTCTGCCTCGCCGAGCGCCGCGACCTCTCCCACCAAACCCTGCCTCCTCGAAGCGGGCCAGCTCGACCCCTCCCTCGCCCCACCCGGCGAGGAGCTCATCTGCGTCGAAGCACTCGTGGTGCGGAAGCGCCAGGACGAGTGGGAGTATGGCGGCGAGGATGACTTTGGCGCCGAGGGTGACGACGACGACGAGGTCGACGCCGACGACGGTTGGGGATTCTAGTTGTAAACGCCACCGTACCCATACTTTGTTACATGCTCTGCATACTGTCTGTGTTCACCGGGTGCAGGGGGAGGTTGAACAATGTACCTGTCACATCTCTACTGTCTACTTACTCTACGCCACAGCCATGCGGATCACGTCGAGCAGTCCCTTGAAGCTGGCCGTGCCGCGGCCGTACGCAAAGAAGACGAGGCCCTTGAGGAAGGTCCAGGGCTTGTCGCCGGGCGGGAGGGGAAAGTCGACGGGCGCGGGGATCGAGGTGCGGATGAGCGAGAAGAAGCGGTCCTCGATGACGGCCTTGGGGTAGCACAGGCCGCGGAGGCCCTCGGGGCCGGCAAAGCGCCCGTACCCGCTGGCCTTGACGCCGCCGAACGGCATGTCCTGGTTGAGGTAGAAGACGCCAAAGCTAGTGTCAGTGGATGCCTACGTGACAACTCACTCGTTCAGCGACACCATGCCGCACTGCAGCTCCTTGGCGACGTGCATGCACTCCTTGCGCGACTTGCCGTACACGCTCCCGCCGAGGCCGAAGCGGGCGGTGCGGAGCTTGGCGAGGGCCTCGTCGACGTTGTCGTACGGGACAACGGTCATGACGGGCGCAAAGAGCTCCTCGCGCGCAATCTCCATGTCGAGGGAGACGTCGGCGATGAGTGTCGGCGCAAAGTACGCGCCCTCGGGCTTGTCGGGGTGGGAGTACTGCGCTCCGCCGGCGAGGAGGCGGGCGCCGCCGGCCTGCGCAGCCTGGATGAGCTTCTCGAGACGCTTGATCGGCGCGTGCGAGATGAGCGCACCAACGTCGGTGCCGACCCGCAGGGCCTGGACGCGGGGGAGGAGGAGGTCGATGAACTCTTGCTGCCGAGCGCGGGGGACGAGGAAGAGCTCGACGCCGATGCAGTTCTGCCCCGCGCTCTGGAAGGCACCGCGCATCCACGTGGACGCAAAGAACTTCATGTCCGCCGAGGGGAGGATGAAGGCCGGGTCCTTGCCGCCCAGCTCGATGGTCGTGCCCGCGAGAATGGAAGCCGCCGCGGCGGCGACCTTGCGGCCGACGGGCTCGGAGCCGATAAAGGTGACGTGCCGGATAGTCGGGTTGGTGGTGAGCGTCTCGGCGACGGCGGGGAGGCAGACGGCGAGCTGGACAATGTCGGCGTTGTGCCCGCACGCGCGGAGGCACGCCTTGACGCCGCCGATAAACCAGTCCGAGCTCCAGGCGACCTGCTCGGAGCACTTGACGACGATGGCGTCGCCGGCCATGAGCGCCGCCAGGATGGGCGAGAGCGCGTTGTGGAACGAGTAGTTCCACGACACGCACGCGAGGACGGTCCCGAGGGGCTCGTAGTGGACCTGGGGTTAGCTCGCTCTCGTGTGAACTCACCTCAGAGATCTTGTGTGCGAGCAGCAGCGACAGCGCACGGCGCTCGGGCTTGAGCACCTTCTCGCCGTTCTTGACGAGCCAGTCGATCTTGGCCAGCGTCGTGAGGATCTCGCCAAACACGGCGTCGACGCGCGTCTTGCCCGTGTCGCGGCACGCGACGGCCACGATCGAGTCCATGTCGCGTAAGATCCACGCCTTGATGCTGCGGAGCACCGAGGCGCGCTGCGCAAACGTCGTGCGCGCCCACTTGGGCTGCGCGGCGTCGGCGCGCGCGACCTGCCGTGCAATGTCCTCGGCGGTCGGGAGGCGGCGCGTCTCAATGTGCTCGCCCGAGCTCGGGTCGTAGCAGGTAATGTATTCGCCCGAGGCGTTGGAGGGGAGGAGCGCGGGGTTGCGCTTGTGCGCGAAGAGGTCGGGGTTGGGGATCACCTCGCCGTGCCAGGTGGGCGAGGCTTCCTGAGGGTTAGCGAGTGGGCGTGGCTTCGGAGAAGCAAGACCGCGGGATCGGAGGATCGCCGCGGGCGGAAGCCTGGGAGCCGCGGCACGGGCGACGGAGACGGCACACAGCGAGGAGCTGGGCCGCGGGGGCGGGACTAACCTTGGGCGCGGGCCAGACGTACTTGACGCGCTTGCGGCCGCGGTGCCACTTCCTGAAGCGGCCCCAGTACTCGGGCACACTCCAGGCGGCCGCGGCGACGAACAGCGCCGTCTTCCACAGCTTGTCGGGTGGGTTGCAGAGCGCGGCCCAGATCTGGCCGAGGGTCAGCGCCGAGAGCCAGGCGAGCCACGCGCGGGCAGCGTCTTCCAGCGACATGGCGAGGAGAGTAGAGGTTGTAAAAGGACAAGCAGGTGAGAAAGTTGGCGACGACAAGAAGAGGTCGGGCAAGATGGTCGGTCGCGCGAGGATGACGCGACGCCAGGCACGGCGGAATGGGCCGGCTTTCCGGGTACCCCACTGGGTGGAGGCTCGACTTCCGCCTCTCCGTCTTTGCTCCGCGCTCTCCGACGCCGACGCATGCATCAGTGGGGCGGGCTACATATGTAACGATGCGTTGGTCATGTCAGGGCTTGGACAGACTGCCTACTTGCCTGCCAGGAAGGCGGCCCACTTGGGCTCATCGAGCATCTCGCCCTCGACCAGGCGGCCCGTCTCCTCGCCCGACTCGAAGCGGATGATGGTAGGCAGACCGCGCAGGTTCCACTCGACGCGCTCGGCACCGTTGGGCTTCTTCCACTCGTCACGCTCGACCCAGATGATGGCGCACTCTGGGTGTCAGTTTCCAAAACAAGAGCAGACTCACTGGGCTTGTCCTCCCCGTCAAACGCCTCCTCCACAATGCCCTCGACCGCACGGCAGTCCTGCCGTCAGCTGAGGCATGCGAGTAGGAGTACGTACGGGACACCACATCTGCCCGTTCACGATGGACGAGTAGAAGAGGAGAAAGGTGCGGCCGGCGGTGGGGCCGCGCAGGCTGTTGATTTCGTGCGGGTATCTGGTAGTTAGCAGGAGCCGACGAGCGCTTGGCCCATGCCCGAGTTGGATGGCCGCATGCCCGAGTAGAGCAATGGTCACTTGACTGGCAGACCAGCGGTTGCGCATGCCATGCCGGAGTTTTGGGCAGGGTACGAGTAGGTGGTTCTAGTGGTTCTAGTACTCACGAAGACTTGAGAAGCGGCATGTTTCGAGGAAGAGAGTGTAGTTGAAAGGGCAGAGATGACGCAAGACACCCAGCTGTTGCAGGCAACACGCCGGCGATCTCCGCCCTCCCCTTTGCGTCTTCCCTCTTCGGCGATGTTGATGTTGCTCTTCCTTGGCAGCTGACCATCCACCACCCCCACATGGCCGTAATTAGCTCTTCCAAGCCACTCCAACCCCTCCGCCCCACAGCGCGTCTTGCCACCCCGTCTCGGCCGTCCAACTGGCTCGAGGCCGAGCAACGCCAGATTAATGGCCGAGTGGCCAGATCGCATCCCTGCAGCTGCATGCTATTCCCCGCGGCTGCCAACCATGCGCAGCTGGGGTTAGTACCAGGCCAGAGGTACCAGAGCTTAAGCCAACGAGGGTACGCAGCCCGCACCGATCACCTTGCACAGAAGTCAAGTAGACGCGGCTGGCGGCCTGTGCGCGGCGTTACGTTCATCGACAAGCCGGGATCTCGCTCGTCGGCCATGCGGCCATCGGCAGTGGGCTAATCGCTACGGGACACTCTGCCGGAGTGGAGCACGGGGAGGATGGTAGCCTGGGGCCCGGGCGCCGTTACGCGTCGCTAGACCACGCCTCTCGGGAAGCTGCAAGGCAGCGCCCACTGCAGACCGCGATAAGCGCACCATGTGGGTCCACGATGCCGACTACATCTACAAACGGCGATGGGAGCAGCGGGATATATAGTAGCCGTGGTCGAGCCTCCCCATTCACCATTCACCGGCAGGGATCCAACACACTCTACATACCTCCTCCCACCTCCCTCCCCCCCCCCCACTGTGCCCCGAGCGCATTCCAGAGACCCAAGATCCGCATCCACCCTTGCCACCGCTAGTCCCAGCGCGCCCATCGCAGCCTGCTCTCCACCGATTCGATCCTCACCACCACCCCCCGTTCCTCTCTCCGTCACGTTCAACTCTCACTGTGACGGGCCTGGTTCCTCGTGTCCTCAATCTAGTTACTAGTAACTGAACACGCCTGAACAGGCCCCGAGCTTGACACCCCGCCCGCCCTGGCAATCGACACCCCCGAAACACAGTCAAACCCACTCCAGACGACTTGTCGCGACTACTTAAGCCCGACTGAGGCCTCCCCAAGATGAGCAACAACAACCCACCATCGACGCAGTGGGCCGAGGACGCTATTGACGACCGTGAGTTCAAGTTGCAGCCACGAAAGTGGTGCCACATGAGGGTCATCGAGACCAGGCACCGGACTCGCTCTGACTGCAGCGACAATGAACGCTCAACCACTCGAGGTGTACTTGTACTATGCGGCGCTGGAGCGTGCGCGCGAGGACGCGGACCCGCGCCCTGTCCCCGACAGCCCGTTGACCGTCTTCGTCAAGCGCATCACCGGTCGGGGCGGACGGATAGTGTATCCGGATGGTCATCGGCCCAGGAACGGCAACGGCACCGCCAAGAGCAGGTTGCCGTGGCGGAAGGACTCGGCAGAGACGGCAGCGTCGTCTGTGGAGCCCGCGACGCCGCTCGACGAGAAGAGAGACCTCCAGGTCGAGAACGTCGAGGCCGGCCCGGGGCTCCTCGACGTCCTCTCCCCAGCCGAGCGCGAGAGCACCTATCGCCTCATGCGCACCGCGAGCTGGCAGCTCGTCTTCTTCCTCATCACAACCGACGTTCTGGGATGGTACACGGCACCCATGGCGTTCTCGCTGCTCGGGTACGGGCCTGGCGTGCTCGTGTACACGTGCTTCTGGGCCATGGCGTTTGCCAGCGGCCAGATCCTCTGGCGCATGTACATGTCCCTCGACAGCGAGCAGTACCCCGTCAAGTGTTACGCCGACCTCGGCGAGCGGACGTACGGCCCGATCGTTAGGCACGTCTTCAACGTGTTGCAGTCGCTCCAGCTTGTGGTGAGTAACCCCTGCCTCCAAGGTCTGAGCCTGACCTTTGAGCTGACGCCAGTTCAACACAGCCATGCTCATCATCATGAGCGGGTCAGGCCTCGCCGAGATCATCGACTGGAAGTTTTGCTACCTCGCCCTCAACGTCTTCTTTGCGCTGCTCGGCGCGATCCTCTCGCAGATCAAGACGATCCGAGGCCTGGGCTTCTTCACCGTTGTCGGGACCGTCACCAACGTCATCGTGATGGCGCTCACGATGGCCGGCGTGGCGCTGTACGACCCCGTTCCCGCGCAGAGTGGACACGTCGACCTCTCCGAGCCCAAGGTCGTCTCGGGCTGGACCCCGTCCATGTCAAAGGGGTGGTACGAGCAGATCTCGGGCTGCATGCTCGCAGTGTTTGCGTACGGCGGCGCCATGATCTTTACAGAGTTCATGGCCGAGATGCGCCGCCCCCGCGACTTTTGGAAGTCGGCGTTTGGCGCCCAGTTCTTCTGCTACTCACTGTACATGCTGTTTGGCATGTTCGTCTACTCTTTCCAGGGCCAGTACACCAACATTCTCCCCACCGTCAACATCGACAACATCCTCTTCCAGGGCCTCACCAACATCCTCGGCCTCATCTGCGTCACAATCATCGCTGTGATGTACTCCCACATCGGGTGCAAGGTGTTCTACCGCAACGTCCTGCGCGGCTACTTCAAGGCGCCGAGCCTCACCTCGGCCAAGAGCACGGGATACTGGTGCGCCGTCGTGTGCGGGTACTGGGCCCTGGCGTGGGTTGTCGGCAGCGCCATCCCCAACATCACCGACCTCAACACGGTCGTCGGCGCCGCGTGCATCCTCCAGTTCACGTACACGTTCCCCTCGATGCTGCTGGTCGGGCACTGGGTGCAGCGCGACGCGATCAAGGGCGACAGCAAGTGGGAGCCGGGGGTGGAGCCGTGGACGAACCGCATCGACAGCTGGCGCGACACGAGCCGCTGGCGCCGTGGATTCAAGCCGTACTGGTACGCCAAGGTGGCACTTGTGAGTTGTGGAACTGGGCAGAGCTTACGCAGATGCTGTTCGTGCTTGGCGCGCTGGCGCTGTGCGGCCTCGGCATCTACTCGGGCGTCGAGAGCGCAAAGGAGAGCTTCCGCAGTGGACGGACGACGAGCTTCTCGTGTCGCGCACCGGGCCAGCCGGCGGACAAGTAGGGAGTTGTACTGTGGCCTGGATTGGGCTGTGGACTTGATACTTCGGTTGTTAGCGGTGTCTTGGTGTCAATGCAGGATACTCTCTCACCTCATCAACTGCGCCCTGCCCAAGTTGTCAGCGCGTCAGGACAACCAGCCTGCCATTCGGAGGGTGTGCTGGAGGTTCAGTAGGACTCTTTAGCTGCGCATGGGAGTTAGTAGTAGTGTGTACCTGCCCACCAACTGCGCCCCCGCCAACTTGTTACTCGGTACATCGCGCTCTCGCTAAATCATATCATGCATACCAGATCGCACTGGCCTCCCCACCTCACTCACCCCTCAAGCTAACTAATCTAGGAGCGGTACAGGTGGCGCTTGACGGTCTGGGTGATAAGGTCGACGGTGGGGAACGCCAGAGTCTCGAGAGTCTCGGCGTAGGGGGTGGGCACGTCGGCGCCGGTGATGCGCTCGGGCGCGGCGTCGAGGAAGTCGAACCCGGTCGACTCGCACACCTGGGCGATGATCTCGGATCCGACACCGAACGCCGGGAAGCCGCCCTCGACGGTGATGAGGTGGTTGGTCTTCTTGACGGACTGGATGATGGTGTGGATGTCAAGGGGGCGGATCGAGCGGAGGTTGACGACCTCGACCTTGATACCAGTCTCCTTCTCGAGGGCCTCGGCAGCCTGGATCGAGTCGCCGACAGACTTGGAGTGCGCCACGATCGTGAGGTCCGTGCCCTCCTTCTCAATCTTGGCCTTGCCGAGGGGCAGGACGAAGTCGGACGACATCTCCTCCTTGGTCATCGGGAACGAGGTGCCGTAGAGGAGCTCGTTCTCGAGGAAGCAGACCTGGGGTTAGCCTGTGAGCGATCCTGTGACGCTGGCGAGGAGCGGGCGAGCGGGATAGAGGTGGAGGCAGCTCCGAAAACGCTACGCAACCTCCACATCACCCGAACTAGTCTCCGCCACACTCCCAAAACCGCCACACCTCCCCAAAACTCTCCCCACAGCTTCCCACAACTCACCGGGTTCACGTCGCGGATCGACGACTTCAGCAGCCCCTTCGCATCGGCAGCAGACCACGGAGAAACAACCTTAAGCCCAGGGATGCTTCCGTACCATGCAGCGTAACACTTTCGGGTGAGCTGCTGCGTCGTATGGTTAAGTACTCACCTGCGAGTGCTGGGCGGCGACACCGGCGGCGGCGCCGTTGGGGCCACGGAAGGTGACGGGGCACGGGACGTTGCCGCCGGACATGTAGTAGGTCTTGCCCGCCGAGTTGACGATCTGGTCAATGGCCTGCATGGCAAAGTTCCAGGTCACTGTGGTTAGCCGTCCGACTGCCGCGGCGATACGTCTCCCAGCCCACCGGACCTCGGTGGAGGCCCTGGTGGGCATCAGAAGTTGGAAACTCACTGAACTCGCACACGGGGCGGAGGCCAGCGAACGCGGCGCCGACCGCGAGACCCGCAAAGCCCTGCTCGGTGATGGGGGTCTGTTGTTAGCTCTGTCGGCAGGTCGACATACGTCAATAACACGGTCCTCTCCAAACTTGTCGAGCAGGCCCTTGGTGACCTTGTACGCGCCGTTGTAGCGCGCGACCTCCTCGCCCATGACGAAGACGGTGTCGTCGCGGATCATCTCCTCCTCCATCGCGGCGTTGAGCGCGTCACGGACCGTCTGGGGTTAGTGTTCCATTGCCGGCGGCACTGGCGAGGGTGCGATTCGGGCGTGTGCGAGTTGTCACGCCCGATTGCACTGCGCCAGTGGCTGCTTGCACGCACCATGGTCTGGGCGCCCTCGTCGGTGCTGGCATCGCGGCGGGGGATGAGGACGGAGGGGGCACGGGGGGAACGCGCGATGGGGGTGGTCTGGAGGGCCGCGCGGGCGGTGGCGAGGGCCAGCGGGGAGCGCGCGGCGGTGGTGAGGTTGCGCGCGGGGGCGAGGCGGGTGAGGGCTGCGCGGGCGGCCATTGTTGATGATGGATGGGTGGGTGGATGAGAAGAGATGGAGATGGAGAGGAGAGAGAGAAGTAGCTTGTCGTGGTGGGGGTGACACTCACCCACCATGTGCGCTGCGGACCTTGACGCCCGCCTGGGTGAGAGTACGGATGCCCACCGTGGATCGGATTGCCGCCCCCCCACAACTGCTACCGCCATTGCCGCATTCCCCGTCCCTAACCGCTGGGTGTATTAGGGTAGCCATTAGCAACTGCCGCAAAAAACTAATACAAAATATATATTCCCCCATTTTAACACCCTATTCATCCAGGCACACAAACCACGTGTTGCGGAAGCCCCGGATCTCCGCCGCCCCGTTGGATATTTCGAATCTGCTGCTGCTGCAGGCCTGCTGCTGGAGTGAGCAGCTGCTGTAAACATTATCCAACTCTTGCTCTCGCCAAACCTCCACTCATAATGTCCTCGCCCGACAACAACGCATCAACCCTCACCGCCCACCTCAGCCCACTTCAGCGTGGTCCTGCCGCCACCGCACTCCGCGACCTCGCCCTCGCAGTCGGCTGGTCCGACCTCCGCGTCCTCGAGCTCGCCGGCACCCAGTGGGCCGTCATCGTCGGGCACAAGCGCAAGGAGGTGCGTTGCAGCGTGGTTGGGTGGCGAGAGTGGCCAAGGCGACCATGACGGTCGGCGGGGCAGGTGTTGTTGTTGTGGTGGGCAGTGCAGGTGGAGGAGCACTCACCCGACACACTGATCCTCCCGAGTCCGAGCTGAGCGGCCAAGAATGCATGCTGACCAGCAGGACCCGCTCCGGGCCGTCCTCCCCCTACCGCTGCACACCAACGCGCTCCTCCCCTCCGAGCTGCATGCCATCTTCGGCGCGATTGCCAAGGTGGCCGTGGACGACCTCCCCCCTCCCCTCCCCGAGTTTGCGCCCAGCGTCGACCGCCTCCGCACGGCCTACAAGGCGATGCAGGGTGTCAGTGCCGAGGAGGAGCAGGGGCTCGGCGCCGTGAACGAGGACGACAAGAAGGAGAGCGCGGCTGCCGACGACGCCGAGGACAGGTCCAACGAGTTTGACCCCGACACGCTCTACACCGCCATCATGTGTGCCGACTCGACCGTCGTCTACTACAAGCTCTCGCGCGGGATCCGCAAGCCTCACGACATTCCCGACGAGTAGAGCATTGCATTGAACCTCTGCACCCAGCATCACACGACGTCAACACCGACCCACCCTCCCACGCAAGCATCACCACGCACGCACAACCACCACCACAACTGTAACTCTAGTACAATATGCATTATGCCACTAAGAAGAAGAACAGTCTAAGAATGCAATGACACTCCGCGCCGACAATGATGCACGCCAACTCACTCGCTCACCTAGAGGGTCAACACGCCCTGCAGAACCCCCTTCTCCTCCTTGGAGAGGGCGTCCACCATCTCGTGCATCCCATTCGAGTTGGACGTGTAGCACGAGCGCAGCGTGTCGGTGATGTGCGCGCCCATGTCGATCTGCGCGAGGGGGTCCGCCTTGAGGTCCTCATCGTCGTCCTGCGCATCCGTGGCGTTGGGGCCCGCGTCGAGCCAGTCGCTGAGTAGCGCAAACTCATCGTCGGGCGCGGGGCCAGCGAGCAGATCGTCGTCGTCCCACTCCTCGTCGCCGTCGTCCTCGGGCACATCCATCCCACCAAAGGACTTGGACTTACCCTTGCCCTCGGCCTGCACGTCCTTGAGGAGCAGCTTGAGCGCCTTGATCGGGAATGGGATCTCCGAGTACGTGTTGGGCTCGGCTCTGGTGCGGGAGCGCGTCATGATGCGGTTGCGGTTCGCGTCCGTGATCAGCAGGTCACCCTTGACGATGACACGGTTGACAGCGGGAGAGCCCACGCTGAACAGCTTGCACAAGCCGAGGTCGTTGACGCGGATGTTCCACGAGCCCGTGATGGTATCGGCAACGTCGCACCACTTCTGCAGGACGAGGTCGAGCGCAGGCACGGTCTGATCGGGGCCGACCGTCACAGGCTGGAATGACTGGAGGAGCTCGAGGGACTGCTGGGTATACTCGGTGCCAAAGAGGTACGCGAAGGGGATGACCATGGACTGCACGAACGAGTCCGTCTGCGCAGTGCCGAGGCGCGACGCCATGGCGTTCAGAAGGTCGCCGAGCACGGGGGCGATCGCCGAGCCCGCCTTGCGGAAGAGGTGCATGACGAGGTCGCCGACGAACAGGCCGCCCGACTCGGAGAAGGTGGGCGCCAAGAAGCGCCCAAGCAGCCCGAAGATGCGAGCGATGCCGTTCGTCCCGTCGGGCGCCTGCCACTGGATGAGCTTGTCGCAGTCCTTGCGGACGATGTACGTGAGGTGGAGCATCCCGCGCTGGATGACCTCCATGTCGTCGGTCTGCTCGAGCACCTTCATAACGGCAACAGTCACCGTGCCAATGTATTCGGGCTCGAGGGGCCCGCCGCGTGGTTTGACGATGGCGTTGGCCAGCTGGATCGCCTCGCCGGGTATGTGTAACGTGTCCTCGTCAACCGGCTGGGTGATGAGCGTCGTGAGGCGGGGCGAGAGGAAGTTGACGAGCGTCGAGACCGCCTGCGCGCTGGGCGACGTCGCGATTGACTCAACGAGCTCCTCTGTGATGGCAGTGAAGATGGGGTCAGGCGTCAGCGAGACGAAGCAAGAACTAGCTCACCAGTCGTGTTCTTCAGCCACTCGTTGTAAACGTGCTCGCAGATGGCGTTGGTGCTCTCAGCAGTGAGCGACGACTTGTCGAGCGAGACGACCGAGTGGATCGTCTCAAGGACGAGGTACAGCGTCTCGTTGGTCATGCCCCAGAGCACAGGCAGGAGTAAGGACAAGACCTTGGGCGCCTGTGGGCCCATGATCGCGGCGTCGACGTGACGGCAGAAGTTGCGGATCGTCTTGACGGCCGAGATCTTGACAGGCACAGCAATGTTGTCCGCACTGAGCGCCTCGACCGTCGCGTTGAGGTAGTGCTGCGCGACATTGGACGAGAGCTGGCTCGCGAACTGGGAGGCGAAAACAAACGCGCGACCCTGCAGGAACGGCGCGTCGGTCTGCACGAGCAGGCTGGGGATGACCTGGTCGAAGAAGTAGGCGAGGTCTAAGGTTGGCTGACGGCCAGCTTCGCGGTCCTCCTCGAGAAGGTTGGTGAGGTCGTCCGCGATGCCGCCGAGGAGGCCAAGCATGGTCTCGAGTGGCTTCCACCAGTCGGCGTTCCCCGACCCGTGGGCGGCCGCACTCTCCTGCACGCGGCGCTTGGCAATGTCGTTGACCACCGCGCCGACTGGACGCGACCACTTGTCAATCATCGAGCCCATCAGGTCATGCCCGATGATGCGGAGCGAGTACTCAAAGTTGTCCTCGTCCTCGTCCTCGACAAAGGCGTTTGCGTCCTCGAGCCACTCCTCCTCCTGCTGCCGCGTGACCTGTGTGTAGGTGAGGACGAGGCCGACAATCGTCTCCATCACGGCGGTACCGCGCTCCTCGCCGGCATTCAAGAGGATGTCCTTGGCCTCCTTGGAACGCACGGTTGGCTCGAGGTACTCGAAAATTGCGGATGCCAGGTCGTCGAGGTCCATCTTGACCTGGAACGAGTCCTCAGGGATGGGCGGGTCGGGTGAGTCGGGGTCCGAGCTGACGTAGTAGCTGTTGAAGGCGGGGAGGAGAGAGGTGAGGTTGAGGATGGCGAGTCTAAGGAAGGTGGGAATGTGAGGGGAGATGTAGCGGGGGAACTTGGTCTGGAACTGGAGCAGCACGCGGAAGATGCGGATACGCAGTGCGAGGCTCTCCCAGCTGGTCTGGAGGTCGGCGGCGGCGTCGACAGAGAGTAGCTGGGTGAACGCGTCGAACCATGTGGGCGCCATGCCGTCGAGGGCCTGGCGCACCGCCTGAGGGTGCTCCTCCTTGAGCATCTCGAGGAGCGACACAATGTGCCGATACACCGCGACGGTCTCGGCGCGGGTAAGGAAGGAGTGTGCGGCGGGGTTCCCAAGAATAGCGAGGAGTGCAGGAACGAGGTCGCGCACGACAGGCACGAGCTGGTCTTCACTCAGCTCGTTCTTGACAAACTCGGCGACGACTCGCATCGCGCCGTGCACGGCGTCGGGGCTGCCCGTCTGTAACAGGTTCGTGAGCTCGGAGAGGAGGGACGGCCAGTCGTCAGGCCAGTCGTACCGCGCCACGGTCGAGCACGCAAACGCGGCCGCGGTGCGGACCTTGCGCTCGCGGTCCGAGAGGGCGCGAAGAAGCATGGGCCGGATCGCGTCCTTTGCCTCGGTGGGGGTGGCTGGGGGCTCGAACGCGTCGCTCATGCCGCTCCAGTGCTTGTCAATGTACTTTTGGAGGAGGATGCCGGCCGACTGGCGCTGGGGGAGAGGGACATTGTAGTCGGCCAGAATGCGGGACAGGCTCAACCCGCCCTCTGGCTGTTAGCGGAGAGCGAAGGGGAGAGGGGGGAAGGTGTTGGTGCGTGACGGGGATGACGGGACCTACCTGGGTGCTGGTAGAGGGTCTTGAGCTGGTCCTCTGCAGCGCGGCGAGTTGACTCGTTTGGGTCGAGGGTTGCCTGTAAGCAGGCAATGACCTGGGCGTCGAGGTCCGAGCCAGAGGACATGGTGGCCGTTGTAAGTGGCGATGGAGATGGAGAGGAGGAGTGATGGAGAGAGAGGAGAGAAGGCAAAGTGCACGCGCGCGTCAGAGAAGTTGAATCTCGGGCGGAGATCGGAAATTGTCCGTATTCGCCCCCCGATTGTTGTTGACTTTCGTCTGCTGAGTATGGCAATGCCATTCCAGCCTCCCAGCCTCTCTCCGCTGGCTGTAGTGCCGTGGAGTATCCGTGGGAGTGACCGGCAACAGCTGGCAACTCACTGCACAGCTGATAGATGGCCTGCGACTGATTCGAAAGGACTGGCGCTGATCAGACGAAATGGGCCTGGGGGAACACTGGAGTGAGGGCACGGGTTCGAATCACGGCCAATGTTGCTCTGATCCTTCAACGAGATCAATGAACCTTTTGGCTGCATGGTGGTGCGCTGGCTCCGAGGATTGTCAAGTGTCAGTCGGTGGTGGCGGGCGAGAATGACTCGAATGAGATGGTGGATGGCGTCATGGCGCGGGTTCGATTCATTCCTCCAACGTGAGCTAGATTCTGTCTGCAGCCTGGGAGCTGGGAGACCGCTACCGTGCTCTGGCTGTGCTGCTCGAATGCTCTTGAGAAGCAGATGTTGAGACGTTGAGAGTAGGTGAAGAGAGCGGAGCTGCTTACTTGGTTGGACTCGCTTCTGTGCATGTGCCCAGGAAAAAGACTGTGCCTTGCCGATCGATCATGGTGCGGACGTGCGGATCATGACCATCACCCTTTCCATTGTTCTCGAACTTCTCAAACACCTTGTCATTCACAAGTGCGCGCCTCGTGCTGCGAGCTGCAGCCTAAGCCAACTCCACCGACTAAAGCTTGATGTTCGCTTGGACGCTGCTGTCTTCAACGCCTCGTTCCTCGAGGAGGCAGGGAGGGAGGGACCGTGTCAGTCGACCATTAGTGCGTTCCTGGCGGATTCTAATCGCTCTTGTAATGCCTAGGGTAATAGCTTCTTTGTGTGCCGTCCGTGTCACAATGCAGAGCGTCATCTCGCAATCCGTCTGTCAGCTGCCATTTCTGCAGCCCCATAGCTTGAGCTTGTAGAGCCGAAGCCGACGAAGTCGGCTGACATGACTGGGATTGCGCGCCGCCTACGTGGGTGATTGTGAATGGCAATCGACGAGGTAGAGAGCAGAGTGAGAGTGAGTGTGAATAGCAAAGTCCAGGCACGGACGGCGGCACCACCCGAGTTGCCACCGATACGCCATCCCTCGTCCACTCTCTTCCGCTCCCATCCACCATCACCTCTTCCTATCTCCCACTTCCATCAACCTCTCACCCCACCCTCACCCGGCACCAATGCAGTCCTCGCGGGGACTTGCCGGCTCGCCGCCCCCACCGCCCTCCAGGTTTCCGTGGTTTGGTGCGGGCCTCGCCCTTCTCGCCACCGTCGTGCTCGTCGCTGGCGCGCCCGTCGTGCCCGAGCCGCAAGAGTTTGCGAGCACCGCGTTCTACAAGCCCTCTTCCAATGAAGCGGCCGCGCGCGCGGCCGACATCCGTGCGCTGTTTGCGGACCCAACGGCGCCGTGGATCCCCGACGCGCGCGAGCGCTCCGGCGGCTGGATCGCGCACTGGCTCGGCGGCGGCGAGGGCGTCGTCTCCATCCCCGTAGGTCATCTCTCGGCTCCGCTGACCCCAGGTCGATGGGGGCAACATCACACTGCCCCACCGCCCCGCCGCGTTCCCGGACTGGCTGGGCCCAACCGCCCAACTCCCCATCGCTGGTGTCCTGCGCCCCTTCGCCGTGTTACCTCCTCCAAAGTCACAGGCAGCAGCGGACGATAAGCACAAGGAGGCGCCGGAGCGCGCATGCGTCGCGCCCGCATGGCCCCCTATTCGCCCCGCTTACCCCCTCCCGCCATACACGATCGCGCTTGTCGAGCGTGGCGGGTGTGACTTTGCGACCAAGGTCCTCGCAGCGCAAGAACGGGGCGCCGCCGCTGTGATCGTCGGCGACTCGGTCGCGCACCCCGGCGAGACGGACGAGGAGGGGCGCGCGAGAGAAAACTTAATCACCATGTTCTCTCCTGGTGAGTTGCTGCTGGCTGAATCTGCGAGATCGGGGCCACCGCTTTTAGCGCCTTTCGCAAGTCACGCCTTGTCGCTGTTCTGAACCAGGCAAGGTGTGGCTTGTGTGTGGCGGCGATCGCGGTGACGGAGGCGGGGAGCACGTCGACTTTGTGGAGCATGACTC
>JAMALN010000770.1:0-18519 GCA_023630115.1 Cutaneotrichosporon sp. PK4640 | reverse complement strand
ACCTTTCGGCCCAGCCGCAGGAGTGGCTGCACGACTCGAACGGCGGCCGGTTCTTTGCGGATCGACTGGACTCTGCTCTGCAAACTCTGCAGGATCAGACGGCTATCCTCCAGAATGACGGCGCCTCCGCCGCGCACGACAACATGGAGGAGCTCCACCATGCTGCGGAGGAGGAGGTTGAGCGCAAGAAGGAGCAAATGAAGGCTGCCAACTTCGGAAAGCGGCTCAAGGGTGCAGCATACCGCGACAAGTACGACGATGTGCCAGTGACGAAGAAGAAGCCCACCAAGAAGTCTGCAGGCACCAACAATTGGGAGGCCGACGAAGGAGAGGAGGACGAGCTCGACCTTTCCATGCCTAAGCCGACGTTCCGCCAAGCGAGCGGGCTGGAGTCGCTCAACAGCGCCAAAGTCCAGAAGGACTTTGCCGTTCTGAAGACACCAGTCTTCCACATGTTCCGGTAAGCAGCCCTTCAAGGTCTAGTGCTGACAGCTAGTTTCCGCCGTGTCATCACGGACGAGTACACCTACTTGAAGGAGCGCGCTCTCCCCGCCATTCTCCGCCTCCAGTCGTGCTACAAGTGGGTGCTCTCGGGCACTCCTCCTGTCGGGGACTTCCCGTCTATCCGCAACGTTGCCGCGTTGATGGGTATCCACCTCGGTGTCCCGGATGACTCTGAAGGAGGTTCGGCCCATCAGAAGGCTCGCGCCAAGGAGCAGACTGCGGCCGAGCGCTTCCACGCTTTCCGTGAAACGCACTCTGCCGCGTGGCACAGGCGGCGCGACGATCTCGCTCAGGAGTTCCTCAACTCATTTGTTCGGCAGAACATCGCAGAAATCGACGATATCCCCACTGTGGAGCACATCCACACGTTCAAGCTGCCCGCCTCCGAAGGCGCCGTGTATTTGGAGCTGGAGCACCACCTTCAGGCCCTCGAGATGCAGGCGTAAGTCATTGGGGGAGTAAGTTATCTTTGCTGATACCAGGCGCAAGGAGACCAAACTCAAGGACGTGACCCAGGGCGACCGCAATGCTCGTCTTGAAGAAGCCCTGTCCGACTCCAAGACTGCTGAAGAGGCTCTTCTCAAGCGTTGCTGCCACTTCACCCTCGACTTGACCGACAAGAAGCGCGACGCCAAATCGGCACGGGAGGCTTGCGAGCACATCACGAATGCCCGTCGCCAGCAACTCGACGGATGTGAAGAGGATCTTCGCCGCACGATCAATCTCGCCGTCGGCATGCAGGCCGCCATTCGAAAGAAGGGCGGGTTTGAGAAAGGCGAGGCTCAGCCTTTCCGCGACTGGGTGATCTTGTCGCGTGACAAGGACAAGCATCACGGTGATGCCGAAGCGGCCGAGCGGCTCATCAACATCCTCACCAAGTGCGGGTTCAAGTCGGATGCCGTACCCGATCTCCCAGAGAACGGCAAGATTCCAACAATCCCTGCCAAGGTCAAGCTGGCGGACTACAAGTGGGACCTTCGCGAGCAGACTCATCTCCTTCGTCGTCTTTCCAAAGAGCTCGTCGCCCGGGTGCGCTCCCTTCGCTTCTTCGAGGTCGTGCGCAAGCTTCAGCACAACGGCGGCGAGGCGGCCGACGTGCTCAAGGCCTCGGCGTGTGGTCACTACCCAAGAGGCTCGAAGGACGTTTCGATGGCTGTCCTCTCCTGCTGTGGACACGTTGCCTGCTACGACTGCATGATCAAGGACGTCAACGACCAGCGGTGTGTAATGGGTACGGCCTGCCATGCCCCGGTTCGCCACACCAATGTCGTCAAAGTCTCGTCGCTGGGTATTGAAGGCGAACTGTCGTCCGGTCGGTACGGGGCCAAGCTTCTCCACCTCGTCAACCTTATCAAATCGATCCCCAAGAAGGAGCGCATCCTCGTGTTTTGCCAGTGGGATGACCTCGTGCCAAAGCTCTCCGAGGCCCTCAAGGACGGCAACATCACGCACCTGCAGCTCACTGGCGCAACCACTAAGCGTGCCAATACTCTCGAAACCTTCCAGAATGGCGGCAAGGGCGCGCCGCGTGTGCTTCTTCTCAAGCTCAATGCGTCGTCGGCGTCCGGGTCCAACCTCACAATCGCCAACCACGTCATCTTCCTCGGCCCCCTCTTCACCGACACCCTCTACAACTACAAGGCCACCGACACCCAAGCCATCGGCCGTATCCGCCGCTTTGGTCAGGAGGGCCGTGTCCACATCCATCGCCTGCTCGCACAGGACACGATCGACGAGAACATCTTCAACGGTCGCTTCGAGGAACTGTGTAGCAAGACTGACTATGTCCAGTACCCTCGCAATGAGTACGCTCCGTGAGCGAGTAGATTAGTATACCCTTGTCAAGTGTCCACTGTATGCATCGAGGTTTATGTTGCTTGAAATACAGTTCTCCATGGTGCGGTGGTGCATGGTACAAGGGGTGTGATACAATACGACGTTGAGTTGGGCCTGGGGAAGGGAGTAGATACATGTGTCTTTGGCGCAGTGAGAGAGAGAGAAGTGGCTGTCTGTAGTGTAAGGGAAGTTGAATGCAGAGGTGTGCTCAATGGCTTTCTGTGTACTTGGCCAAGTTGTCTCGGTTACCTTGACTGTGCGAGAAATCGCAACGACTACTCTGCGCCAGCTAGGTCGCTGAGGTGGGCGATATTGACGCGATAGCTCGACTCGCGACGTTCTCGCTTGAGCCCGCGGGAGTGGGGAGGGTTGCCTTCGGAGGGTCCCGACTTGATCTTCTGGGACGGCTCAGACTTGACAGCCTGCCACGGCTCTGACTTGACGGCCTCGTGACGTAACTGCTTCGAGGGGTTGCGCTGCTCGACCACTGTGACCTCCCCAATGGTGGGTGCGCGAGGCTCAGTAGTGGCAGGTTTAGACTCGGTGCTCGTGCTGACGTGGCCGACGCTTGAGGTCGAGGGAGTGCTGGAAAGGGACGTCGAGGCAATCGCAGACGAGCAGGTCGTCGCCAGCGGCGACAGGGCAAGTGCAGGAGGGGCCTCCTTCTTGGCGCCTGGGGAGGCTTTGCGGAGCGTCGGGCTGGAACTTGGACTCGTGCGAACGGGTTTGCTCTTCGCAGCGCGTCGAGCGGCTTTAGCAGCGTGAATTAACGGCGTGGGCTTGCGGAAGCCGAACGGGGAGGCCACGCCAGCGTCATCTCCCTCGATGCCCCACCCTCCAACATTGAAGCCCCACCCAGCAATGCGAACGACCTGGTCAAGCCCCCACGCATCACGGCTGTCGCTTTGGGGACCCTGGCCGGTGGCGAGGTACGGCGGGAGCGTCACACTATCCAGTGAACCGGCCAGGACGACATCCGAAAGCTGCGCGTGCATCGCACGCACTTGGCTGAGCCAGGTAGTCCCGAAACGGGGCGACGTTGTGAAGTAGTTGTCGCGTTCCACGAGCATATTGTTGTACACGTCGCTGCTAATGGCGGTCTTGAGGAGGTCAGCGAAGACAAAGAAGTCCAGGCCTTTGTGGTGCGGGATTAGAGTGTTGGGCGAAACGGAGGCCGGCTTGAACATCCTCACGAGCTCCTGTAATTCTGGCAGCGGCGAGTGGCGTGCCATGGGAACCTCCTGTGAGTCAGCTGGGTGTGAACTTTCGAAGCGCTCACGATGGTCATGGGCCACGGGGCCTCCCCGAGGGCCGCATTGTTGAGAGAGTTGAGAAACCGCTGGTTCTCCAGCTCCCAGCGGGTCGACTTGACCTCGACCATCACGACCTGCACGACGTTCTTGTCGCGGGCCACTTCGCAACGGTTGTAGCGGTCGCATGCGTGGAAGCGAGTGGCCGTAGCGTCGTCCGTCGTGCAGCCCAACAGGAAGGGGTCAGTCTGGACCGCACCATAGATGCTCCGCTTGTATCGATCGGCATGAACCTAACGGTCAGTGGGGGGAGGATAACGCTTGTCTACTCACCGGCTGGTCGAAGTGGCGCGCCACCTCCTTCACCACATCCTCCCAGCCGAAGCACCAAGCGTTGATAAAGAAGACAGTATCCTCGGGGTAGAGGCTCATCTGAGTGATTAGGGCCTCGAGCACGGACTCCTTGCTGTCAGCTCTCCTCTTCACGCCTCCGGGCTTACCTTCTCCGGCATGTCTCCAGTGCCCATGCTGGTCGTCAGCTGTACTCCCTTCCTCGGACCAGACAAATGACTCACAAGGCACTAGTGTCGAGGTAGATGCGGTTCAGTTGGCGGGTTGCAGACAAACCACTGCGGACAGCGGGTTTGGATGAAGGAGGGAAGAACCCCTGCAGCTGTGGCGAGCGGCGCAATGCCTGACGGAACGTGAGGTCGGCGCGCACGTCGCCGGTATGGAGGATGGCCTTCGTGCTGTCCTGGACAAGCAACCTTCCCCGTCAGCGCAACCAGTGCAGCGAGCTCACATCGATGACCCAGGGCAGTGGTTGGCATCGAAGAGGGTGATGGACACGGCCTCTGGAATGTAAACAACCTTGGTCTCGCCAGGGTTCAATGTCTCCTTGGCAAGTCAGTACGTCCCTTCCACCTCGCTCACGATAATCTGGTGGCGTGCAGCCAAGCCCTCGTACTTGCGCCTCTTGACCTCGCGGACACCACTGTGCAGATGGTCGCGATCCTTCTCCGCCTCAAGACGGAGGAGCATGCGCTTGGTATCTGGAGAGCAGATGATGTTGCCCGTAAAGTCGTTGGTGAGACCGATGAGGTGGTCCGAGTGAACGTGCGTGAGCAGGTAGTACTGCGCATTGGGTGCCGGAGTGCGAGGAGCGCTGGAATCCTGGGGGTCTGGAAGCATCCACTGAGGCCTGTGAGCTGGGGGAGGAGGGGTGAAAGAGTCCACCCTGATGCGGGGAAACTCGAGGAGGTGGCCGTCTGCGGTCAGTGTTGGAAGGGGAAGTGGAATGGGAAGGGGGAGGCCAAGCAAGGGAGGGATGAGGCGTGGTTAAGCGAGCTCACTGAAAAGACCAGCCATGTTGGCGTTGGGATGGAGAGAGAAGAGGAGGGAGATGAAGGGAAGGTGAATGTAATGTTGTCGTGTTGTGGAGGAACAGACGATGCAGAGGCGCAGAGGCGCAGAGGACGGACGTGATGATGCCGATGAGGTTGAGTCACCCTCGCTGTACCACCGTAGCGGACCCCGTGCCTGGCGGTGCCTTGGAGGATCATTTTGGTCAAGCGTGGTCCTAGGTGGTCAACCTCCACCGGCTTGACTGCGGATGCGGAATGCCGGTCACCTCCGAGCCATTTTTACTTCCGTCTCCACCCCAGGTGCACTTCGGAACGTTCGGACTTGGGAGGCTCTGAGGATCGTGGCTGTCTTCGGAGCTCGGCAATTGCCTCGTAAGCGGGCCACCGTGCACAGTGAAGACAGCAGCGGACGTAGAGAGGCTAAGTGTTCACATAGGAATACTAACAACAACAATGAGGAGGGAACTAGGTACTAGGTCTATGGGTAGTCTATATGGATATGGTAGTGGTAGTGTCCTGGCGGGCGGCCCTTAGAAGGTCGACCACTCGAGCTTGACCTCACGCTCCTGGGGGGTGCGCGTCCCGCTCTCGTGGCGCAAAGACCAGCCAGACGAGTCACCCTCGTCGTTGGACTCGACGTCGCTCGTCACGGGGGTGGAAATCCACATGCGCCGACGGGATTGGCGCTGGAGCTGCTTCTCGCGGGCGTTGCGGCGCTCGCTCAGCGTCGGCGCGAAGAGTGGGCCAACGGCGGGCTGCGTGGTGCGCGAGGCGGGGCGCTTGCTGTGCGACGGCATGACCGCGAGAGGGTAGAGAGAGAGAATGCCAGAGCGGTCCATCCACTCCTCGATGGGCGCGAGGCGGGGCTGGAGCTCGTCCATGGCAGACTGGGACTGGGAGCGGTGGATAGAGCGGGTAGGGTAGAGCTGGGGACTGGCGAGGAGCTCGTCGTCGAACGCAGAGGTGGAGGAGCTGGCGAGGCTTGGCGCGCTCTCGCTCGGGCGGCGGGCGTCGTCCTCGGTGCTGGCGCAGCAGCCATCGCAAACGCGGAGGGAGCGGACGATCGTCTGGCCCTTTGAGCTCTTGGTCTCAAGGGGCAGGCGACCAGTCGAGTGCTGGCCGCAGAAAACGAGACCGCAGAGACGGCAGTGGTGGCGGCGCGGGCCGATGGGAAGGGCGGTCTGGGAGAACATGGTGGAGCAGAAGGGGTGGCTGCAGAGTGCAGTGTCCTCGTCACGCTGCCTGTCAGCACTGGAACGCGGCTGGGCACCTAAAATCACTCACCTGCCATTCACTCCGGGGCTTGGCCACAAAGGCGGTTGGGTCAGAGGAGCGGAGCCCGACAGAGCAGGCCACGTGCTCGAGGGAGGTGCTGGCGGACGACGTTGCGGACGAGGTGCAGGCAGTGTCCGAGGTCGCGCGACGCAGAGGGTATGGGCGAGGAAGGCCAGACTGGGTGTCGACCTTCATGGAGGGCGGGGCGGGGCGGGGGAAGAACCTGACCGAGGTGGGAGAGGCTGTCGTGTCAGCACCAGCTTCTTTCGACTAGAGGCCAAGACTTACAGCACACCGACTCGGCAGTGGACTCGTTGGTAGAGTCATCGCAGACCACAACCTCGAGGTTGGCTCTGTTGGAGGGGGTCGACTTGAGCTGGGCTGGGCGGCAGAGGTGGAGGAGGGAGGAGCCGGTTGGCGAAGATTGGGACGACTGCATTGTGGGCGGGAGGGGGGATGAGGTGAGACGCGCGAGATGAGGTGAGCGTCTTGTGCGACGAGCTTGTTGAGTTGACTGGCTAGTGGAAGAGGTGTGTGTGTATGTATATGCGAGTGGGGGCAAGTGGTGTCGTGTGAGCGGGGTTGGAGGAGACTCTTGTATGTATAGGTTATAGGATGTAAGTGGGCGTCGCGGCTGGGATGCAAGGGTGGTTGCCGCGGCATCCAACAGCGCGCATGCCTCTTTCTATCAAGTGTCACCTGGTTGGACCCCTGGGCACGGAGTCGTCGGTCAAATCCCTAGCTCCGACACATCCTTCAGGAAGGTTGCCGTAACTTTCAGGAATTAAAGGTGGAGCATTAAATCGAGCAAGGACGCCAACGAGGAGGGGAAGCAGCAGGGCTAGCACGGGGGGGTCAGGTCAGGAGGCCATGATGTTCACGGCCGGGATTATGGGTTGGTTCCACCCGACACCACTAGCCCTCTAGCTTCGGGCCTTCAGGAAAGGTAGGCCTGCTGCAGCCAGAGCCAAAGTCTCGAGCGCTCGAGGCCAAATGCCCAGCACCCGGCCCAGACCTCAGAAACAGCTGACACGCCAGATCCCTCTCCCCTTCCAAGCCATGCTAGCCATCCTGAAGCAAGAGGCCTGAGGCGGCGTGCGCTACTCAGTAATTAGGGCTTAATACTAAGGGCTTGCTCGGTTCGGCCTACGCCCCACCTATGCCACCCAGGCACAGCATGTCGCTGGTCTCCGGATCATGGCCGGCCGCACTGGCCGTTCCCGGCGCGCGGGCCAGGCAGTGCTCTGATATTCTCTAGGCCCCCCCAGATGAGGTTGAACTCTATTCGGCTCCCTGGCGCGCAGCAGCAGAAGCAGTGAAGTCCCCGGTCCAACGTTATTCGACAGGGAACATGGGTGGACTGCTCTCTGGTCTCGTGCAGCGCTGCAGGAACCCAAGCCCTGACCCATAAGAGCACGCACATGGTGGCGGTGGTGGCTGGAGCTTCGAACGCCGCCCGGGGATCGTATTCTGAAAGAGTACGCCGCTCACATCACCAGCACACGTCGCGTGCACTCTGGTAGTGGTATCGACTTACCTCCGAAGCTAGTATGCACTACGTGCCACGCACGCACGATAATCAGTGCCTTTGCCACATTGCCGCCACTGACCTCGTTAGCGCCGCGGGCTTGCACCGGATCGTGAGTAGCAGGCCCTTCTGGGCCTAAGTGTCCGACCACCCACAGCTATAGTCGCCGTCGACTGACTACTGCGTCAACTGACACCGCCCCCCTTCGCAGCAGTCACAAGTCATGTTGGACTAGCAGTCGCGAGTCGGGTGCCTGCAGACGGCCCCTGTAGATCACTTGGACCTTGCCGCCTGACCGCGGTGAAGCCGGGATGTGGAGCAGTCCACCGAGGGTTGAACCGAGTTGTGGGAGTTGGGCTCACCGTGGTGTGACGTCGCCTCCTTCCATTCTCAGCAACTCTGTCGCGTTTCGTTACCACACTTGTCGATCAACGTGGAGCACGTATGTATGTGGGGGTGTCACCTGGCATTCCTCTGTGCCGCCGGTGCAGCTGAGGCCCAACTCTACCCCGGAGTGGAGCTGCGCGAGCATGTCGGGACTCCAACTTAGCTCTAAAGCGCACTAGATGATGTCAGGCGGGGCCACCCGCACACAACTCCTTCCGTACCATAGGTATGACACCAACGATGTAGTGCCTGGCAGAGAACGTGATCTGCGGCTGCCGCCGCAGCACTCTAAATGTCCGTTGTTATCTGGACCAGCTCGAGAACAGAATCAGCGCCGGTGTAATTATATCCTTGACGCGTGGGAACTCGATGCCGCCAGTATAGTCATCGACGGTGGGCAGCTCAGTCCAGACCAGCAGCTCAGTCCAGACCACGACCATGCGATGCGGGAAGGTAGAGAGATCTGGGTCGCATGATGTGCACAGCAGTGCTGCGATGCTGCGCCACATTCTCGGCGCCATGCGCAGTTGCTGTAAGGAAGATCGCGAGGATCGCAAGCAGATCTCAGATCTCGCTTACTCGCGGCGCAAGACGGGTGGTCGGAACGGCTTTGCTCCGCCCAGCCTGGCAGCTGCCAGCTCGCAGATGGCCGTTATCTACGCCGTTGACCCCACACGAGTGCATACAATTCGGGATACACTCCACGATACAATGGAAGGCTGAAGCCTATTATATGGCTGGGCATGCCCCGGAATGTCTTGGCTGCGTCCAGGCTCACGATCCGACGATCCGACAGGTGTCAGCCGTTGACGCAGCGACGCTTGTGTGAATGGGGGCGGATGGTATGCTGGCGTCTTGGGCGTGAGAGGTGGCGGGTCTGGGCCGCCACCGTGGCGTCCATCCAGTCCATCCGAAGCGAGGTGAACCACCATCCGGTGCCACATGCCACAGCTGCTTGTTCACTCTCGGCAGCTCGGCAGATGTCTGTAAGATACCGCATGGATAAGGCCTGGCCCAATGGGTAGCCGCGGCGTGCGAAGCCACGGTAGTTGTGAACACCGAGGTGCTGAACAGCCGTCAATCATGCCCACAATCGACTGCACACTCCCGTATCCGCCTAAATCGTGCCACTCTGTCCTGCGGTCAATACGAGGCGCAGATAAGTGGGCTGTACCGCGGCGTCTCCATGGAATCAGCGAGTCTCAACCGTCAGACAGCCGTCAGATGTTAGGCGAGTCACGTGCAAGCCCAGCTTGGTGCTATTACACAATCTCATAACAACCCTTCGTAAGATGGACGCCGGTCTCGTCGCGGCCTGAAACTCAGATCCCTCCCCGGCGCTTGACGAACTCCTGGAAGGTCAGTGCTGCCAGCGGCGGCGTGTCTCACCTGCAGGTCGTCCTTGGTCGCGACGGCCAGGACCCAGTTGCGCTCGGCGTCGGTAACTGCTGTCAGATGGGCCAACCCCAAGCTCACCAAGCGCAAAGTCGGTGCCGTTGCTCAGGAAGAAGCTCTCGAGCGTCTCGAGCGGCGTGTCAGGGGTAATGACGCTGTACGGGTGCCGGCGCGACGACTTGGGGAAGTGTGTCATGTGCGACGCTGCTGTCAGCGACGGATCAGGCTGAACGAATGACGCCGAGGGGGTTTCACGACGCGCATCAGGCTGAACGAATGGCGCCGAGGGGGTCCAAAGCTCCCTGCCTGAATTGCTGAGACGTTTCGAGCGGATCGTGACGCGTCCGAGCGCGTCTTGGCCCGCTCAGACCCAGATCCACGTCTCGCGCCATGGGCCGAGCCCCTCATGCCCCACGTTTCGGCGCCCCCATTCCACAAGTAGCTCACAGATAATGTCGGTCTCGCGCGCCTGCCCGCCCTCAAACTTGCTCTTGATGGCGGGGACATTCAGGTAGCCGATGGGACGGCGGCTGCTATTCAGGACACTGTCACGTCAGCTTCTGCAAGCGAAGCGAGAGTCGCATTGTCTGCAACCAACGTACGGGAGCTGGTCAAAGTCGCGCTCGTACGCCGCCTCGAGCGCGAACGAGAGGGGCGCGTCCTTTGGCAGGCAGAACGCGGGAGGCAGCTGGAGATCCTGCTGTCAGCACATTCACGATCGAGATATTACCTCGACAACAGCGCCACGGTACTTGGCGCCGTTGGCCACGGTCGCGGTGGGCGTTGTTTCCCTGTCAGCCATGGTAGGTGAGGTGTGGTGATGTGGTGTGGTGTGGTGGGTGTTGACAAAAGACGAGAAGGAGTCGTGTCATGCCGAGGTCCGGTGGGGGTTGTACGCGGCGCGCCGAATTCTCACTGTGAGCCACGTGGCGAAAAGATGGGGCTCCACACCAGCCACTGAGCGGCGAGTGACGGCCAACCTACCCCGCTCGGTCTAATACCTGGGCTGCCGTCATTGCTGCTGCGGCGGGGCCGGTCAGTTAACCGGGCTTGGGTGGGTCACTCGCCATACACGCTCGCCGTCACTGTCACTTCCTCCGTCGTCAATGTCTACTACTTCCACTACACTCATCCATCCATCATGAGTGTGACCAGCCTCCCCTCACAGTCCTTTCCCCAAGCCCACAGGCGGCGCCTGTACATCCTCCTCGCCGTCGCTATCGCCGCCCTCCGCACCTCCCAGCTTCCCTCCGCGTCTGCCGCGCGCGACATCGTGACGCTCAAAGCGTGGCGCGATGCACGTAAACACCGCCTGAATGAGCAGCGCCGCCGGGAACGCGAGACCCCTCTGTGAGCTGACACTCTGCTAAACTGACAGCAGCAACACCCCGGCGCTCGAGAAGAAGCTTGTCGACCTGGTGCGCTCATCTTGTCCCTCCCTCCCCCCGCTGACGACAGTACATCACCGACCCCTCGGGCGCGCGTACCCTTCTAGTACCCCACCGTGGCCGCATCTCCAAGGTCCGAATCACGCCCACACCTGCCGAGACCTATGAGCAGAACCGCGCGCTGTTCCCGCCACTCCAGCCCGGCGAGAAGCTCGGCGTCAACAAGCGCTTCTGGCAGATGCTTCGGGCCGTTCTCACAGTCGCCTTCCCCAGGTATGCAACCTGACTGGGCAGTAACTGACGGCAGTAAAACAGGCAAGGAAGCGTTTCTGCTGCTCCTGCACACGTTCTTCCTGGTCGCGCGCACGTATCTGAGTGTGCTCGTTGCGCGCCTGGACGGCCGCATCGTCCGCGACTTGGTAAGATGAAGTGCTCCCTTCTCGCCTCTGACTCCAGGTATCCGCGAACGGCAAGGGCTTCCTCCGCGGCCTCGGATGGTGGTTCGTCCTCGCTCTCCCGAGCACATACACGAACTCGATGGTGGGGTAGATTATGGTTTAGACTGACGCCCAGATCCGTTATCTCGAGCACACGATTGCTTTAGCCTTCCGCACAAACCTCACCCGCTACATCCATGACATCTACCTGTGAGCCAGCGCGTCTCGGCGGTGCTGACTGTCCAGCAACCAGAACCTCAACTACTACAAGTTTGGCCTCGGACTGGGTGTCACGTCGAACGCCGTGGACAAGAACGCTGTGGACGCCAAGGACGGCAAGATTGGCAAGAAGGGAGACAAGAAGGGAGATAGGAAGGGAGAGACCGCAGATGCTGCAGCCGGGGGTGCTGACCAGTGCGTTGTGCGATCGTTCGCCGCTGACAGGCAGACTCATCACTACAGACCTGGCGCGGTTCTGCGATACGCTCGCTGCTCTCTAGTGAGCTGGCAGGCAGGGTGCATAACTGACGATCAGTGGTAACATGGGCAAGCCGTTCCTCGACATGGTCATCTTCACCTCGCAGCTTGCAGCGTCCCTTGGTCCCACTGGTACCGCTGGCATCTTTGCTCAGTACTACTTCACCGCCTGGGTCCTTAAGAAGGCCACTCCCGCCTTCGGCCGCATGGCGACCGCAGAGGCGCGCATGGAGGGCGAGTACCGCACTGGTCTTGGACGCGTCGGGCGTGACAGCGAGGAGATTGCGTGAGTCCCGCCACGCGGAAGATGCTGACGAGCAAGATTCTACGACGGAGGCAAGCGCGAGCTGGGCATCCTGTGGAAGACGTACCAGAAACTGTCTGCGCACATCCACACTGTCTTCAAGTCCCGCATTCCCTACGGGTGAGCTGCTGAGTGATTTCAAGCTGATCATAAGCATGACGGAGGACTTTGTCATCAAGTACTGCTGGTCCGCCCTAGGATACGGCCTCATGTCTATTCCTGTCTTCTTCCCTGTCGCCCGGCACGTCTCAGGCATCCCAGACAAGAAGCAGAGCGACAACGACAACATTGCGTCCCGTACCGAGAGTAGGTGGAGGGTTGGTGTCGCTTGCTGATCGACAGGCTACGTCTCGAACCGCCGCCTGCTGCTGTCGCTTGGCGATGCCGGAGGGCGCCTCATGTACTCGGGCAAGGAGCTCGCTGAGCTGTCTGGTTACACCAGCCGCGTCTACTCCCTCCTGGCCTCGCTGCACGCTCTGGACAACAACGATTACCCGAAGAATCCGCGCCCCGCGTCGCTGCCTCGCAACAAGGTGCGTGCTAGCTTAGGCAGAACTGATTGTCAGCCGTTCTACGACCTCGGGAACGTCAAGGGTTCGGTGGTAATGGGCCGAAACCATGTTCTTCTCAAGGGCGTCCCGATCGTGGCGCCGGCCGGGGGTGCGGCGGGCGCCGAGCGCGGCGGGGAGGAGCTTATCCACCGCCTTGATCTTCGGGTCGAAAAGGGCGAGCACACCTTGATCACCGGTGCCAAGTGAGTCGGGTCGGAGGAACCGACTAACATTTCAGCGGGTCGGGCAAGACGTCGATCGCTCGCGTTATCGGGGAGCTGTGGCCCACCTGGTCGGGCCTTCTGGAGCGTCCCAACCAAGGCGAGGGCGGCATCTTCTTCCTGCCCCAGAAGGCGTACCTCTCCATCGGCAGCCTGCGTGACCAGTGAGTGTTTGAGTTGAGGTACGGTTCCCACTGACGCCACAGGGTCATCTAGTACGTCAGCGTCGATCTTTCAAGGATGTGAAGTAAACTTACGCAGTCCTCACACGTACGCCGAAATGAAGGCACGAGGCCGGACCGATGCCGAGCTCATGAGCATTCTCGAGCACGTCCACCTCGCCTACCTCCCAGCGCGTGAGGGTGGATGGGAGACGCGCAAGGAGTGGAAGGATGTCCTCTCTGGCGGCGAGAAGCAGCGGATGGGCATGGCTCGCCTCTTGTGAGTGCAACCCCCGACAAGCTGACATGCAGCTACCACCGTCCCAACTACGCCGTGCTCGACGAGTGCACGTCTGCCGTGTCTACTGATGTTGAGGGGCTCATGTATGAGCACGCCAAGTCGATTGGCATCACGCTCATTACAATCTCGTAAGCTCAGAAACTCACGTCCCAGGCTGACGTTCAGCACTCGCGCTTCGCTGCTCAAGTATCACAACCGCCACCTCCGTCTCGGCGAGCCCACCCTCGCCCCCTCGCTGTCCCACATTAACCTGCGTGACGCGATCGGTTCGCCCTCCACTCCCCTCGCCTCGCAGGGCTGGCAGCTCACCAAGCTCGCGTCCAGCACTGCCGAGGAGAAGCTCGAGGTGGACAAGGAGATTGAGCGCCTTGAGCGGGTGCTCAACGTCGAGGTTGACCAGTGGGAGCAGCGCCTCAAGCAGGTCAACAAGGAGCTCCGCGGGGGCGAGTAGTGCCCGTGGAGGCCATTGACGGACGTGGAGCCCAGCTAGCCGTGTTGTACAGCGCCGATAAGTTGTGAAATGCCAAAGACAAGACAAGAATTGCATTACCGTCTCAATATACCATCTATCTACAGAATTATGGGTTGACGCTAGGCTCGCCGCTGTACTTGCCCGACACCGTGGCGCGGTAGACGTCGGCGAACGACCACCCGGGTGCGGACTGGGCGTCCTCGACCGTCTCGAGGCCGATGCCGGAAAGAATACGGCCAGGGCACGCAAAGTGGGCGTCGACGTTGGTCGGGGCGAGCTGGCCGCCGGTGATGAAGCGTGCGATAATCTTGTTGTCGACCCCTTCTTGCGGCGGGACGCGGTACGAGATCACGCGGTTGCCGTCTGGCGTGTCGGTCCACGCGCCGCTGACGGGCTTGGACTGCGTGGTGGTGACCTCGGGCTCGCGAGGGAACTGGACGGCGAGGTTGAGGTCGGCGACGCCAGCGCCCGGCGCGACGCGGTAGTGAAGGATCATGCGCGTTTCGGTCCCCTTGACCTGGAACGCGGGCTTGAGGGCCAGCGGCGCGACGTCGGGGTTCTCCACCAGCACCTGGTACTGGAAAAGGACGGGGCCCCGGGGGTTGCCGTCCTGGGGCTGGGCGGTGGCTTGCGCCACGGCGTCCGTGTTGAGGTAGTACTCGCCTGGGGCGTCGGGAACCTGCGCGAGGAAGGCGGGGTTGGGCGAGATGGACTCGAGGTTGTCGAACTCGGTGAGGCGGATGTGGATCGCCGAGCCAGGAGGCGGGAGGGGCTGGTTTGGCGAGGCGGCGAGCGAGAGACGGATCTCGCCGTTCACCGTCGTTTGCACGACCTGGTTCTGGCGGATGAGCGCGTGCACAGTCTCGGTGATAGCGGCGTTCAGGCCGGAAGTGGCGGTCGAGCTCGACACCGAGGGTCGGGGCGGCATTGGTGGCGCTTGGCTGCCGGCGCCCGCGAGCGAAGCAGTTGGCGAGATGGGCGCAGTAGGAGAGGTAGGAGGTGGCGAAGACGGCGCGGCAGCCGCGGCGGGAAGTGCGGGGGTGGTGCCGTTCGACTGCGCGTGTGCACCGAGAGCAGCAGCACCAGCACCGCCAGCGGCAAGTCCACCGATGGCCGCAGCGCCGGTGACGGCGGCTGTAGGCACTGTCACACGCGGAGACGGGGCCCGCTCAAGGCCGGACGGGGGCGCATCGAGGCCGGGGGAGGGAGCGCCCAGGCCAGGCGAGTCGAAGGGGTTGCGCGACGATGTCGAGACGCTCGAGGCCGACCGTCTCCGCGCCATGTCTAGTCTGGGGGCGAGAGACGACTCGTCGGTGAGGCGTTCCTCGTCACCCATGCGTGCGAGAGCGGCCATGTGGGCAGGAGGGAGGGGAGCCGCGTCCGCAGCCGAGGCCTGCATTGTGTGGCGAGCCTCACGACGGCCGCGCGCGATCGTCGAGCGCCGCGTAGGCGGCTGGGGCTGCATGGACAGCGTCTGCTGCATCTTTGCCAATGCAGCCTGGCGCTCGTCATCGCTCTCCTTGATCGGAGCGGTGGCCATGGCCAGGTTGAGCCGCGGGGCTGCGTCGCCGATCGACGACGAGCTAGTGCTCTGGTTGTCCTGCATCAAGCCAGGCGACGAGCTGCGCTGGCTCGCAAAGATGGCAGACGGCAGGGCAACTCCCGCAGCCCCGGCTGCTGCGCCCGCAGCCATACCACGGGAGGAGGTCGACGGGATGTTCTCGTTGGGCTCGTCCCACAGCGGCTTGTGCCGGTCGGCAGGCGCAATAGTGTAGCCCTCAGCGTCGACCTGGGGCGCCTGATTTTGATCAGCGACGCACTGCACGAACAACGTACCGATGCTCTCGTGCCACTCGGCTCACGCTTGCTGGCAGGCCTCTCGGGGGTGGGTTCGGGCTTCTCGCGCACGGGGGTCGAGAGCTGCCGCTCGCTGTGGCCATCACCGACAGGCTCGAAGCCGTCGCCCGTGGGACGGCGGTTGCTGCGAACAGAAGTAGCTTCACTGCCGCTGCGCTGGCGCCCAGCGACAGTGCCCTTTCTGGTCAACATGGACTTAAGGCCGCCGAACGTGCCGCCCTTGGTGTGAGACTGGTCGTGGCTCGCGCCATGGGCCGAGATGTTTGACGTCGATCCGTTGGCCCGCTGCATGCGTGGAGTAAAGTCGGAGGTGCCCGTGCCCGTCGTCTGCATCGACACACGGCGATCGGCTGGATGTCAGTGGAGCGATGGGGGCACAACCTACGAGTCTCGGCCCCTCCAGGCGGAGCAGAGGTTTCTCTCGGGCGCGATGATCCGCGGCCACCCGCCTGCGAGCCCATTCTGACGCCGACCGCGACGACCTCGTCTTGAGGCTCCCAGCTGAGAAGCTGGGCAGCGGTCTGCTCGGCACGCTGGCCGTCCCGGGCAGCCATGTCGCCGCGGGCAGTCGCCCATCTCACCACAACTTCTTTGAGGCCGCGGAGACGCTCCTCGTCGAGGCGCTGGTACGCGCTGAACAGGACGGGCATCTGTGTCGAGATGTGGTGGTTCGAGGTGTTGAGATCAGCCTCGAGTTCGCCGGCCTTGTTCGAGTTCTTGCTGAGGGCCTTCTGGAGCTTGGTGTTGACCTTCTCGTGGTCCTTGAGCAGGCGGTCAAGCGAGGCCTCCTTGTCGTGGATGCTGCGCCACGGGACCACCTTGTTGGGGAGGTCACGGATGGGTCCCTCAAAGTCCGACTTGAGCGTCGACGCCAGGTTGGAGTGGGAGGACGCCGTCTGATGTTAGCACACAGGCACAATCTGCAACACACCTCTTGAATGTCGGCGAGGACAGCATCCCACAGCTTGGCCTCACCGCCGTGCTGATCCCACTGCGTGCCACCCTTGCCGAGGAGCTGACCCGCCTCGGCGGACCGCGCCAGCTTGCCGAGCTTTGTGGCGTACTCTTGCTCGATCAAGGCGCGCTCGCGGTACAGTTCGGCGAGGGCATGGACGTGGGTGGTGGACGCCTGTAGGCGTCGCTGGAGCGAGGTGAGGAGAGGCTTGGCGTTGGCGGTTTGGAACTCTTTGCTCCAGGTGTCCTCTGGTAGAGCGTCACTCATGGTGCCGACGTAGGCCTGGGTTGTCAAAGGAGAGTGTGGGGCGGGTGGGCTCGAGCGGGGGCGACGGTTAAGATGACGAGGTTGAAAGGAGACTGGGGGGGCAAGCTGGCTCGGGAGCAAGGAGGGGGTAGCGTTGAGGAGATGGGAGAGGAAGAAGAAGGAGAGGGGAGGGGGGATGGGGGATGGATGATGTTGAAAGTGTCTGTGATGGAGGAGGAGTATGAGGGGATGCGACTACTTGGGAGCGAACTTGGGACTATGATCCATACCACCCAGCAGAGTGGGTCAGGTGGGGCGGGCGTTGGGTGGCCGGGTGGGTGGGTGAGGGGTGAGGGACGACGAGTGCGTCACTACCAACCTTCCCTCCCCCCCCCCGATCTAGCCCTGGGGAGTACGGCCGATAGCCACTTGTCCACTTCTCTAGCCCTGCGCCGCAAATCTCAATCTTGACTTGATCAAACCTGCCCCACTCTGAAATCGCCAAAGTCATCACATGAGACAGAGCCAAACAAGCTAACAACACGTCATCAAAAAGTGATAAACCACGTGTAATTAGCTCCGCCCGGTTATGTGGCTCAAGCCAAGATTCAGGGGCACGATGATGACACTCCTGTCTGCGGTGCGTACTTGCCGCGCCACCCAGGCCACCCAGGCCACCGGCCATGGGTGCCACTTCGCTGGAAGCTACAAGGTTGCATCACCAACAATCTCAATCCACACCTTCATCAACTCTCATCTCACTTCTCTCATCTATCACCTCGCATACCCCACCCTACACACTCACACTTCTCCTCAACCCCACCCACCGCGCCTCACATCCCACCAGCGCGCACACCTCCCTCTCCCACTCGCCCACTCGCCCTCGACCCCATCCCTGCACTCGCATCACCATGAAGGTCTACGCCCTCGCCCTCCTCTCCGTCACCTCGTCGACGCCCGCCCAGGCTACCGTCCTGGGATCGTCCCAGGACCTCAGCTCCTTCTCCTTCTACCAGCGCGGTAGCGTCGGCGAGTTCATGAACTTCTTCACGAAGGTGCGTGTTGTGTGTGAGCGAGAGGGGAAGCGAGTTGGGATGGAGAAGGATACTCGACAAGGGGATCGGATGGGAGTGGGTGGTGGGCCTGTGGCGAGCTTTACCGAGCTACCTCTGCGAACCGCGCGAGCTGTGGAGGTGTTTTACGGGGGGAACAGCGGTAGTACGACAAAGACAACCCACTGACACCTGACAGACCGTCGCCGAGCGCACGCCGCCCAACCAGCCCTCGTCGGTCGAGGAGAACAACTACAAGGCGCACGTCTTCCGCAACGCGAGCCGCACGCCCGGCGGCCTCGCCCTGGCCGGTGAGTAGGCGAGTCAGCCATTCCAGCGCGACAGAGCAGAGATCTCTGGATGCGATGCGAGCCCTGCTCTGTGCGGCCCTGGTTTGGTGTCGAGGCGGTGTCGCTGACAGTCACCAGCGGTCATGATCACGGACCTCGAGTACCCGTACCGCCCCGCCTTCTCGCTCCTGACCAAGCTCCTCGACGAGAACGCCGGCCTTCTCCAGCAGCTGCCCAACCCCTCGGCCGCCCCTTCCCTCGCCGCCGC
>JAMALN010000769.1:0-18587 GCA_023630115.1 Cutaneotrichosporon sp. PK4640 | reverse complement strand
CGCTAGGCTCGGAACGTACCTGCGCTGCGGGAATGCGAACACCACGTACCGCTGAGAGTCGGACGCTGGGCCAATAACGTGCGGCTCTGCGCTCCCGCAAGCAGCTCCCGAGCAGTCGTCACGCTAGCCCAAGGTTTGCTCAGGTCGTACCATGAAACCGAGCCTGACTGCTCACCGGTTGAATTGTATCAGCCAATTCAGGCGCCCATGTGTCCGAGAGCCTAGGCAATCAGACAACTGGGCGTTCAGGTGTGTGCATGTGGGTGGGGTCATTCGGGGCCGATGATGTCTCGGTAACTCCCGTATTGCAGGCGGTGCCGCCACACACCTGGGACTGTGTCGGCGACGTCTAAGCGAGGTGTATTTTCGACGAGCAGACAAAATTTTGGTTGCTGGGTGAACGTGTACGGCGGCCGCTGGCCAGAGTCACTCCGGCGGACTCGGTGGGGTGCGAGATCCGGCGGGAGACGAGCCGCGCCAGAGGTCTGGATCCGCCTGCCGTCATCGCGGCCCAGAGTCTTCACCCACACCATAGAACGCAGCCTGCCAGTAGTGACAGCTACATGGAGGTTTCTGGGTCGTCTGCGCGGTGACCCCTGCCCATCGACCGCCCTGACCCGCAATCCTGGCGCCACCGCTCCCGCGTCGACCTGCCGTCTCATGTCTCAACGCTCCTGTATCCCCCCTGTACCCGCCAGCACTGCATGCAGCCGCACTTACGAAGCGGGATGTGGTATCCTCAGGTACAAGTTCATGTACGAGGCACATTGACGTACTCGGCTCAACTGCAGTGGACGCAAGAACGGAGTGATACTGGGTGCGGCCCAGGCACCGGGATGACTCTACCTGAGGTGATCGTCACCTGCCGCCCAGCCCTCTGTGGCGGCCCTGGACCCCTCTACCCCCCTCCCTCTGCCCCTCAATGAACCCGTCAGCGACGCGCAGCCGCGCGCTGACCAAGGTGTGGCGAGCGCCACCATCGTCGGGAGGCGCTGGGCAGCACTCGGTTCCCTGCCCAGGCGAAACGTCACGCCCAAGACGGCAGAGAGACTCGTCGCAAGGGGGCGACGCGGCGCCGGGACGATCACGCGCCCGCAAAGTGGCATACCGGCCCGCTCGCACTGCGCGGGTTCATTACTGGGGCAGACGGGGCAAGGACAAGGGTCCGTTTCAGCATGACGGCAGGCCACGAGCCTGGATGGGCGAGCTCGCGGGCAGAGATCGTCCGCGCCGCAGCCGCACAATGACCCGCACTCCTGGCTCCTGGCTCCTGTCTCGCTAACCAACATGAGAGGCACAGTCCCAGTATTACGCTCGGCATGCCGTGCCCAGGAACTACAGGCTACAGGGCGCGGCCAGGCCGGCGTCCTGGATAGGGGAGAGGTGATCGCTCCCGCACTGGTGGTGCGGTAGCGAGCAGCGGTGGGAGCCAAGCGACGGCCACCTCTGCCTCGCAAAGCTGGCTCTCAGATGGCCTCTTAAGAAGAGCGTGCTGGCATGTCAGTTTTCCCATCACGTTCAGTCCTCTCCTCCTCACTCCCTCCTCCTCCTCCTTTCTTTCGAGTCCACACTGCTCGCCAGTGTGTTTCCATAGCCCAAAGATGCTCGTCAGCCCACTCTCCTTCCTCCTTCTCCTCGCGGCGCCTCTCGCGCTCGCCAACCCCGTCCCCAACCCCGACGCCGCCGCCAACGCGGACGCCGAGGCCGACCCCTTCTTCTGGCCCACCAAGCCCAAGCCCACCGTCTGTGGCACCACCACCTCGACCTGCTACGCCACCAAGACCGTGCCAGGACCAAACGCCGCCACCGTCACCAAGACCTGCGGCGAGTGGTGCTACGCCACCATCACCAAGACCCAGGACAAGGTCGTCTGCAAGACGACCGTCGTCACCTCGACCAAGACGGCCACCCCGACCGTCATCATCACCGCTCCCCCCACCCGCACGGTCACCAAGACCCAGTGCGTCGCGACCTCGACCGTCTGCGCCAACAAGTGGAAGAAGGACGAGATCCCCGACGAGCTCACCAACGCCGAGCGCCTCCAGTACGGCCTGCCCCCCCGCGGCCCCGGAGAGAAGCGCAAGCGCACCTTCTGGGGCGGCGGCGGCAACAACGGCCCGTCCTGCACCCCCACCACCGTCGTCACTACCGCTACCACCACCAAGACCGTCCCCGGCACCGTGACCGTTTCGTCGACGAGCTGCTACCTCACCAAGACCAACACCGCCTACAACACCAAGACCACCACGGCCACGTCCACCTGCTGGACGACGACCAAGGGCCCCGCCGTGACCAAGACGGTCGCGTGCGCCACCGCCACCACCACGACGGTCCGCACCACCGCCACCGTCACCAAGAAGTGCTACTGGTAGAAGCAGTCTCCGTCACGACGCGACACGACGCACCCACGACTAGACACCCCCCACCCTTCGTATAATGCTGCGGCCAGGACCGCCGCGCCGCGCCCGCCCCCGTACACGTACCGTACCGCGGCCATGCCCACTTCCGGGCGGGCACACCGCGCCGCGCCCGTCCTGCCGCCTGCACTGGACACTAGACAGGACACTCTTAGACTTCACTTCGCTCCCGAGGGACCTGGGCCGGCGCGCCCAGCGGGAGCAGGGGTACCGGTAGACTTTTGTATAGACCTATGCCACCGTTTTTGGTCTTACGCTCGGTGTTGGTGCTGGCGCTTTCTGGGCGACGGAGAGTTTGGGGCGAACCGAGATGCCTTCCGCCGGCGGAGCCGGCTCGGTGACGTGAGCGCGCGACAATGGCACGACATAGAGTTGCGGGTGCCCACTGCCGGACTGACGTACGCTGAGTGGAGCCGGTCCGTTCGCGCCATGCGAGCAGCTGCATTCGCCGCCGGCGGAAGTGTAGAAAGACAACGCGGCAGACGACGCGGCGGGATAGGCACCGGGTGCCAACAGACATGGCATGTGCAGGCCAAAGACACTTGGTTTCGCAGGCACAGAGGCACAAATGACAGAAGCCGCGCGAACCGTTACGGGCGTCTCTGTCTGGGCGCGTCTGGCGTTCAGAGTTTCTGAGCTGCGCCTGTTTGCGTCACGTGTGAGGCTGGAGAAGATTGCGCAGTGAACGTTGTTCTGTGGCGTGGCACTCGCGAGTCTCACATCAGCACCTTGCTCACATCATCACACAACAGCGCACAGCGCACAGCATGCAAGCCCCCCCCCGCCGGCGCCGGCGTCTGCCATCGCCTCCCCCACTCGCTAGCAGGCGGGGAGCTGATTGCTGCAGGCCTGGAGCGTCGATCACCGCAGATTCCGGAGCAAGTAACTCAGGCTCGCGGTCTAAGCGACTTGAACGTTCGCGTTCCCGCTCCCTCGTGGTTTCCACGCGCTTGTCTCGCTCGCACTCGATCACGGCACCTTCGGGCCGATGACCGTGCCGTGCGTTGTGTCCATCTCCCAATGTGTACAGAGCACAACCTGAGCGTGCTCTTCGAGATCTCGGCAGCTGTTGAGTCCAAACCGAGATCGCTGGTCGCATGGCGAGAGAGGCGGCGATGGAGGTGGGCTGCCTGTGCACTGCGCACCGGAAGCCTCTTAAGCCACCCCTTGGATCTGGGTGGTAGGCCGAGAAGCAGCCACGTTACAGTGCATTCACAGACGTCCTGGAGTGGACGACTGCTGTGTATGGGGCACAAACAGCAGGCCAGTTCTTGTTGATGCTGCGTTTTCAGTGTGGTTTGTACAGCAACGTTCCCTGCCAAGTCCCGCAGCCCCGTTGTGCGGCCCTAAGGTTAAACAGAGCAAGCTTGAGCACCTTCAGCTGACTGGATTATCGTAAGTTGAATTGGCCCAATAAGGGTACTCGGAGGCAGTTCGAGTCGTGGGGAGCGAAGAGGAGAGGCACCAGACCCAAGGCGCGAAACGCGCTCGGGCAACGCGTCGAGCCCGTTCTGTTCCCTGCAACTCTGCTGCACGTTTGAAGCAGCCACCGCTGAACCTTCGGTCTGATGTATTCACCACCACCCACACCATGATCGCGCTGCTGCTCCTCGCGGGCGCGGCGCTCGCGCTGCGGGAGCACAACGTGACGATGCGCTCGACGGCCGCCATCCTCTCCTATGCGCCGTACAACACCCCGCCCGACGCGGGGTGGAACGACACGTTCTCCGACATCGCGTGGGGCGCGTACAACCCCAAGGCCCTGCCGGAGGGCGACAGCGCCGCCGTGACGTCGTTTGCGGGCGCGACCGTCTCGGTCTCCTTCGTCGGCACCGGCGCGTGGTTCCACGGCTCGGGCGGCGACGTCGCGGTCACGGTCGACGGGCGGGAGGTGCATTCCGGGCCTATGGGGGTCGTCGGCGCCTCGGGCCTCGCGTACGACCTGCACAACGCCACGCTCAGAGTCACGGGCGGCACGGTGAGCGTCACCAACGTGACGCTGACCACCATTATCGGGGGCGACGGGTGAGTGCCAGAAGGGGTGGGCTGACGGCAGCGCGGTGGACGTGGACGAGGAGATCGGCTCGCTCGACGCGGACACGAACACGAACAAGGTGCTCACGGTCGTCGGCCGCTGGGGCGAGAGCACGGCGTTCTGCGGCTCGTGGGAGAACGCGACGTTCAGCAGCACGAACTGCGTGCGCTACGACAGCCTCGGGACGGAGCAGACGGGCGCGAGCATCCGGATGCAGGCGCCCGCGAACGCCAGCATCGCGCTCCTCGCCGGCGGGGTGGGGAGCGCGCACGGCGCCTACGAGGTCGTTCTGGATCCGGCGCCGCCGCACGCGCCCGCCAACGTGAGCGGGAGCGCGCGGCGCGCATGGCTCGGCGCGGGGAACCTGCTGTACTTTGGCAGCCTGGACCCCGCGCGGCGGTACACCATCACCCTCAAGTTCACGGGGACCAGCGACGAGGTGCTGGAGTGGGGGCACGCCAAGTTCATTCTCGCGCAGGGGTGAGTCGAGGCGGGGCGTCTCCGACTTAGCTGACGGCAGCGGCGAGCCGTGGTCGCCCAGCGCCGGCACCAGCGCCGGGGCCGCCGGCAAGGACGAGAAGGACGGCTCGCGCACGCCCGAGACCCCCGCGGAGCAGCAGAACCGGGGGAACACGCCCATCGGCGCCGTCGTCGGCGGCGTCCTCGGCGGCCTCACGGTCCTCCTCATCCTCGGCGGCATCCTGTGGCGCCGCTGCCGGCGCCGCCGCAGCGAGAGCGGGGAGAAGATCGCGGTGGGGGGCAAGAAGCGGTGGCGCCGCTCCGCGTCGAGCTTCGAGATCGACGTCGTCGACCAGTCGAACCAGTCGGGCGCGCTCGGCACCTACCACCCCATGGCGGACCCGGTGCGTGCCGGCGCCGAGCTGACCCCCGACTCGGCCGAGAACCGCATCACCCCCCTGCCCGCGCCGTGGCCGGGAGACATGGTCAGCTACCCCAGCAGCGCGAAGGCGTCGTCGCCCACCTCGTCCGCGCAGTACCCGTCGCAGCAGTCGTTCGGGCTCGCCCCTGCCAGCGTGTACTCGAGCCAGAGCGGCAGCCAGCACAGCTACCCGCCCAAGTCGCCGTTCGCGGATCCGCCGGGGATGGCGCTGTCGCCGGCGACGCCGACGGGCGGGCACTTCTTTCCCCCGTCGCCGGTTAAGGGCGCGCCGACGCCGCCGCGGCCGACCATAGTGACGGAGGCGGAGGACGCGGGGCGCGTCGTCGAGGAGCAGGTGCCGCCGCGCTACAACCCCGCGTGGGCGGAGGAGGACGGGCCGCGGCGCTAGTTGGTTTACAGGGCTTTATGGACATGTTCGCATCCAGGTCACATCTTGAGCTTGGTGTGCTGGGCGAGAAGGTGACGATGGGTTGAGGTGGGTTGGGCGGATTCAGACAGGCCCAGACGCCAGCCTGGTGGCTCGACGCTGCTGCGCAACTCGCACACTTGGACAGCATGTCATCCACTATTACACCTGGACCCGCTATGCACACGCGTGGTCGGTATGCCACGCAGGCTACCTTTCAAAGTACAACGAACGAATCTAATTCTCGACGGGCACCGTCTTCACCTGGGCCATGTTCTTGTTGGGGTCGTCCCCGAACGTCTGCTCGTAGTACTGGTGCACCTCCTCGGAGAGGTCCTCGGTACGCGGTCCGCTGGGCGTCAGCTCACTCTAGGAGGCTTGCTTACGTGAAAAACGTCTTGCCGCCGATCTTGGGCATGAAGTAGTACCCGCCGGCGAAGAGCCAGACGGCGGCCGAGACGACGACGGCGTAGTTCATGGTCGCGCCGTTGGGTCCGGGGTCGGCAGGGAAGCAGAAGATGACGATGGCAAAGGTCATCCAGGCGGTAGCGATGCAGGCGATGGGGTACGAGAACTTGCCGAGGTACCATGGCCCGGGCTTGAGGAGGGACTTGCCCCAGAGGACGCGGGCGCCGATGGGGATGCCGTAGGCGACGTAGAGGCCCATGATGTTGAGGCAGAAGATGGCGTTGATGGCGGCGAGGTCGACGGGGTCGGCGAACGCGAGGAGGCCGAGGGGCATGGCGCAGAAAGTCACGAGCCACACGGTGCGCACGGGGGTGCCGGACCACGAGTCGACGTGGTACCAGTACTTGGAGAAGGGGAGGGCGCCGTCGCGGGCGAACGCGAATGCCTGGCGCGACGACGGGAGAATGAGCGACGAGGTCATGGACACCTCTGCGGGTTAGTTTTGCATGACAGGGGACGCACGGGAGATGGCAATGAACGACCAGATGGCGAGGGCGCCGCGGGTGCCAAAGCCCATCTGGTAGACGACGGCGAGGGGCTGGCCGATGGCGCTGTCGTTGATGCCCTCGACGTCGGTGCCCATGCAGAGCGCGATGATGGCGAGGTAGACGGCGCCGAGGACGCCGGCCGAGGTGATCGAGCCGATGATGGCGGCGGGGACGGCGATGGCGGCGTTGCTCGCCTCCTCAGAGATGGAGACGGCGCAGTCGAACGAGCCGATCGTCCACACCGGCGCCATCATGGAGAGGAGGAAGGCCATCCCGTTGTTCCAGCCCGAGAGGTTGACCCAGCCGCCGAACGTGAACGCGGCCGTGTTGAGGTGGCCCTTGCGCGCGATGGGGAGGCCGATGATGGTCGCGAGCGCGAGCGAGACGTTCAGGATCGTCGCGGGCGTCTGCACGCGCGCAAAGAGCGTCGTGCCGTACGCGCAGTAGAAGGCGCAGAAGATGAGGATGCCGCAGTACAGCCCGAACTGGGCGCCGATGGACGGCACAAAGTCCTCGTTGGCCATGCTGGCGGCTGCGAAAAAGATGCCCTGGCAGCCCCACGCGAGCGACGAGATGGCCGCGACGTTGCCCAGGAACGAGTTGTACCCGACCATCCACGAGAGGAAGTTGCGGTACTTTGGCGGCGAGAGCTTGTGCGTCCAGTAGTACAGGCCGCCCGAGGTGGGCATCGACGACGCGAGGTCGCCCATCGCGAGGCCGACCGTCGCGATGAAGGAGGCCGCCAACGCCCAGCCCCAGATCATGCCGACCGGCCCGCCGTACGGCAGGTTGTAGAAGATGACACTCGCGATCGAGGGCACGACGCCCATGATGGAGAACGCGACTGCGGTCAGCGCGCGCCGGCCCCATGCTCACCGCCAAACGTCTCAAACTTGGAAAAGTTGCGCTTCAGCTCGGGCTTGTATCCCAGGTCCTCGAGGCGCGCGTCGTCGCGCGTCATCGTCCCCCCGGCCTCGACGCTCAGCCGGCGCGGCTGCACCGCGACCGCCGCGTCATCCTTGACGTCGATCTTGGAGTCGGACATGTCCGCTCAGCGAGTGTGGTGGTGTCAGTTTCGTTGTAGTGTCCAGCGGACGGTGGGGATCTGGCTGTCTCGGCGCTGCCTTTAAGACTATCTCGTATCAGTGCAGTCAGGGTGGCGCGGCTCGGATGCCCGTTCGCTACGGGCGCTGGCGCACAGGCTGCTGGGCACCTGGGCACGTCGACAAGGGCGCACGTCGAGGGCTAAATGGAAGCACTCTGTCCCGAGCGCTGGCTGGAGGAACTGTATTCCCACCGACGGGGTCATGCGATGCGATGGCATGCGATGGGAATACCCCGCGGCCAACGGCCAAGGGTGGCCAGGGGTGGTGCGATATGGTCATGTGCGCGGATATTCTCAAGCGAGTGTCTCGGACCCGCAGTGACTGCCCCGGCGTCGACGCCCAGACCTGGTGGCCATGCGTCAAGGCACCCGAGGATGGTGGGCAGGTTGATTCAGTGCGGGCAGCTGCTTGGGCGACAGGGATAATCGGGCTTTCTACCCCGCAATTAGGCGGAATGCTGATGCGACCCCCGCATTGCACCCTGCGCAGCTCGCAGCAACCAGTGCGATGAGGTGAGTTCCCTGCGGCAACATACGAGGGCCCCGGGTCGTGGAAGGTATGGGGACCTGTCCAGTGCAGAGCTTGGCGATGGGGAGAGAGGAGAGGATAAGGAGAGGGGATGACGAGAATCAGCTTCGACTGCAGATCGTATCGCCCCCCGGCAGAATGGCCCCTATCGGCATCGACCCGGCATCGACGGCCTCCTCCGCGCCAAGACGGCAGCACGCGGACACCGTAACGCTGGCTGGCTGACTGGCACTGGCGCTGGAGCTGGGCGCAGTGGCGTAGTGGAGGCGCTAGGTCCAACAGGCTCGTGTGACTGCCACGATCGTTCCTGTCGATCCCCCACATCCCCACAACCATCGCAGCGCGCTCTCTGAGCGCTGGACGCTGACGCAGCACACAGCACCCCGAGGCCGAGCCGGGGATGCGGCGGGGCCCAGCGTGCGTAGCCCGTATTTACCAGCGTGCCAAGTGTGATGCCGGCGGCGGGGCTATTCCGGGCGCGGTCGTCTATCCCGCCAAATGGCGCATGGCGGGGCCTCCCAGTGGGTGGACACTGGAGGCATGGCACTGCCACGGATCGGCCGTGCGGCCATCCTTTTACGCGGCGGTATGGGGTCCTACCGTCCTACATTGGTACAATGCCGGGGCCGTCATCTAAGCGAGTGTTCCAACCAGGTCAAAGTCCGAAGTCCGCTGCGCGTTTCACAGCTCGAGCCCTGCTCGTTTACGCCCGTCAGTGCGGCGGGGCGTGCACCGGCGCCTGTGCGGTCGACGGCAGGTGGCATTGGCGCAGGCATGCCCGAAAGTCGGCCGCTGATAAGCAAGGAGCTATCGCCGCCAGATTGCCCAGATATGTGTTTATCCTATCGCCAGCGGCGACTGGCGGCTGCTATCGTGCATCTCGTCAGCCACTCGAGCATGCCATTGAGTGAAGTAGTGCATTGAGTGAGTAGTGCACGCATGCAATAAGGGAATCCCGCAGCTGCGGGACCCCTCTCCTACAGCTGTGGGTACTAAATGGGGGGAACTGACAACATGATATTTTTGGGTCCCAACTGTGGTTCGAACCGGGGGACTAGGGGCAAGGGCCCAGGGTGTCAAGTTGGGGCCGTCGCCATCCAACTAAGCCACGGGGGATATCACCCCGGGCGATTGCATGGATTGCGGGGCCTATATGAATCCATCCACCAGCCGCCACCCACGCACCATACCCACTTTACATGGTCGCTTGGCTTGAATCATGACTGACGAACGCGAACGGTCGACGCGCACAGCGTTATGTGAGGGGAACGGAATGCAGGGCGGCTGGGGCGTGTGCTTAAGCGATGATTGGCCCGAATGCTCCGATGTCGTAAGGGTCCCCCCTTGGCCTGTGCGTCGTTTCGGTCAAGACGCGCTGCATGGCCGGCTCAAGGCGTTGCTGAGCCTCAACTGCTACAGTCGCTCGGCGCTGCGCGCCTCGCCCCTCGCCGCGATCAAGTAGTGCTGCATAGTTCTAAATCCTCTATCTATCCTACATCATCCCGCGCACTGTGGCTCTTATTATACGCCTCGACAACCTTGGCAATCTTGCGGAAGAACCACTCGCGCCCCGTCTGCTCCCCAATCGGCAGGAACGGGCCGGGCGTGCCCCCGCGCAGCACGAGCGCAATCCCGCTCGCCTCAAGCGAGAGGCTCTGCAGCTCGTCAAAGCTCACCTGCCAGATGACCCGCATGCGGCGCAGCTGGACATAGAGCAGCCTGTTCGAGCTGAGGATGGCGACCGCGTCGTCGCCCGGGATGTCGAGGTGCGCGACGTAGCTCTCGGAGAAGTAGGCGCCCGCGTCGAGGTCCTTGAGCCACGACTGGCCTAACGCCTCGCGCGCGGAGTACGGGCGCAGGACGGCGTCGTTGGCGATGAAGCGCGGGAGGCGGACGCGGTCGATCGCGTTCGTGTCGAACACGGTCGTCGTGTTCCTGATGCCCTCGGTCGAGGCCGAGATGAAGTCCATCACACCGACGACGGGCTTGGTGAACAGGCCCACGAAGCCCTTGCCCACGCCTCTGGCAAAGCCGGCGGCGCCGCCCTTCTCCGCGCCCTCCATCGGCATCGCCGCCACGCCCTCGAACGCACTGGTCACCGAGTCTGCGAACGCGCTCGCGCCTGCGGCGACTCCATACCTGATGTCAGCTGGCGTCTCTTCAAGGAAGCTCACAGTGCGTGCTTCGGCTTGTTGCGCCGCTGCGCCATGCGCCGCTTCGTCTGGTACTCCTGGTCCAGCGTCGCGGCCGATAAGCCCTTGCCGATACTGCTCGTGAACTTTGTCATCGAGTCGGTGATGCCAAAGACCGTCTTCATGGCCAGACTCGTCGCTCCTCTGGCAATGCCGACGCCGATATCCCTGTTGCCGTGCATGACAAAGCCCTGCCACGGCTCGTAGAAGAAGTCGGCGAAGCCCGAGCTGATGTTGTTGAACAGGCCCACAGGATTGCCGAGGAAGTCGGCGGAACCTAACACGCGGTAGATCTGCGCCACGGCCTGCTCCTGGTAGTGCAAGATGACACGCTCCTGCAGGTCGTGACCGCTCAGGCGCACGTTGTCGAGGAACAGGGCGCGGAAGTTGACCGGCGCGGCGTTCACGTTGCCCAGCGTCATGGTGAGCGCGTTGAGGGCGTAGTAGAACGGGTTGCGTGTGGACACCCTGTTTGTCAGCTCGCTACTAAACTCGTCAGCTCACTTCTCGTCGACGTTGACACGGTCCGTGCGCATGAACGATAACTCGAGCGAGATCGGCTGCAGCTGCAGCGACTGGAAGAAGAGGTCGTTCCGCTGCTCGGTCATGTTCGGCTCGGGGATGTCCGTCGGGTGCTCGATGAGGATGCTGCTGTCAGTTCCCTAGACGCGCGTCAACTCACTCCTTGGTCGGCTCGCGCCACGTCGCGTCCTTGAACTTGGTAAAGTCCATGAGCGCCATGACAAAGTCCTCGTCTAACTCGATCGTCATGGCCTGCAGCAGGATCGACGCGTACTTGACGAACGTGACGCCGTGCGAGGTGTCCTTGAGGATGGCGAGCGTCGTCTGTAACGTCGGGTGCGACTCGAGCTCCTTGCCGTCCTTGGGCACGACGGTCGGGTACAAGATGATCGGGAAGATGCCGCCGAAGAGCTGGTTGTCGATCTGGATCCACTTGCAGTCTAACGACGCCTCGTACCACGCCGGGAAGTCCTTGTAGTCGAACCGGATGCCGCGGAGCGTAAAGTACAGCAGCTCGTCGGGCCGCTTGGTGACGACCGACAAGCCGATGCCCTCGAGCTCGACGAGCACGAGGAAGTTGGCCTTGTCGCTGGCTGCCTCGGCCTCGAAGCCCATCGTCGCCAGGCTCTCCTGGCTGTCTGTACGGCTCACCCCGGGGTCTCTGCTGCTCTTGCGCGTGACCTTGTACACGTTTCTCTCCTCGTTGTACGGCTCAATGACCAACAGCTGCGAGCTGCCGTCGGCACTGATGTCGAGGGTGATCGTCGCGGACGGCTGGCCCTGTCCCCGGGACTGATGTCAGCTAGCTTCAGGCTCTGATCAGCTTACCGGAATCTTTATCGGCGGCTGTACACCGATAGCCATCACGTCGATGGGCCTTGGCAGCACGATGCCGCCAGTGGCGAGGAGTAGCCGCTTCTCGCGCGATGTCGGCCAGTCCCAGGTGTACTCGACCGTCTCGTGCGGCATGAGCTTGCGCTCGACGAACACGCTTGCGTCGGTGTTGTCCTCCGGGTGCTGCGCCTGCTTGAACATGAACGGCAGCTCGGTGCTGTTGCGCAGCTTGATCGGCCACGGGTCGGTCTCGCGACGCATGTACACGAACAGGCTCGAGCCCTCCATGTGCGTCTCGATGCGCGCGAGGTACACCTTCGTGCCATTCCGGCCCTGCCGCGTCAGGCGGAGGTTAGAGCGGCCAATGTCGTTGACGTTGAACGGCGCCGACCAGGCTAACTGGCCACCGTCTTGGGTGTCGAACGCAATGCGGAGCTGCATCGCATCCCTGGCGCCCAGGCAGCGGATGGGCTTCTGCTCGCCCGGCTGGACGGTAGCGAGCGGCCGCGGCTCGGACGTCTGCCGCACCTGGATTGCATGCTTGAACTGATTCTTGATCAAGAAGCGCGGTGCGATGGTGATCACCTTGGTGAGCTTGTACTGCGGTTAGCTGTGGATGACTCTCTTAAGCTCACCTTGCCCAGGCCCTCGGTGTACGATAAACCGACGTAGTAGTTCTTGTCGCCCTTCTCGGACGGCAGAACGATCTGCATGTCGGCAGCGGAAGGCTCGAACGACAGCGGCTGTGACAGCCTTGAGTCCGCCACGCGGAGGAACAGCCTGTTCCGCCTGTCGTCGTTGGGGAAGCTGAACATGAATGGCGTCGGCTGGTCCTTCTCGTAGTCGGTGGCGAACTCGTTGCGGCCCGCAACCGGCTTCTGCCCACTGAGCGTGCCCTTGATCATGAGGTCGAAGGGCAGGCCGGTCTTGTTGAGCAAGATGAACGGGCTGTACACCTGGACCTTGAAGGCGCCGCCCGACTTGGGGAAGGTGTAGTAGTGCAACTTGAGCATCGTCTTGAGCCCGCCAGCGTCTGATAAGCTGAAGTGGTCCTCGATCGGCAGCTCGGGGTCGTCCGTATTGATGATCGCGTAGTCGCTCTGCTTGAACGCCGTTTCCTCGGGTGCGACGCTCAGGAGGAGCAGGTGCGACAACTCGACGGTGTGGATGGGGCTCGTACCGCCCTTTACGAGGAAGTTGCTCGAGCTCATGCTCGTCGCTTTGTCGTGGATGCGGAACTTGAGGTCGTACGGCAGCAGGTTCTCCAGCTCGACCGGCGCGCGGAGCACCAGCGAGATGCGCGGGTAGATGCGAGCAGACGGGTCCTTGGCGTTGAAGTTGGCCTGCGCCTGGAAGTAGAACGCGGGTTCCTTCGGCGTCATGTGCTTGCAGCTGATCGCACGGATAGGTCTCGTGATGAGCTGGCGCCAGTGCAGCGGTGTCGACCAGCCGTAGTCGAAGCCGAAGCCGCGTAACGGCCTCAGCCTGAACCGCTTGTCGTACACGGCATCGAACGGCACGGGGTACGATGTGCCGGGGTCTGACTGTCAGCTGGGTTCGACGGGGTGGAGCTCACCAATCTTCAGGACGCTCCCAGCGGCCTTGCCATGCGCGTCGACCACGATCATCTCCACCGGCAGGCTCGTGTCATTGTCCACGGTGAGCGTCGAGCGGATCGTGATGACCTTGATGTTGTTCTCGAGCTCGATGTCGCACATGAGCTGGTAGGTGACCTTCTCGATGCGCGGGCGGAGGTTGAGGATGTGCTCGCCCTCGCGGTCGACGGACACACCGCGGACAGGGTCCCACTTGACAGCGCCATCGGGCAGCTCGAGGCCAAACGAGTTGTGCTGGAACGCCGAGACGTTGTCGCGCAGCGCCTGGCGGTCCTGGAAGAACCAGGGCATGTCGGCGCCGTCCTCGATCGTCTTGCGCTTGTGCCACGGAATGGACGAGAGGTCGTCGCTCTCGGGCCAGATGGTGATGGGCATGCCGGTGCGGTTGCGCACGCGGAACGGCGCGACCGGCCCGCGGTCCTTCTGCTTCTCCTGCTGCTTGCTGTACACCGTCATCGAGGTGATGCCCAGCTCGATGAAGGCGGACGTGATGCTCAGCTCCATCCGCTGGTCGGCGGAGAGCTTTACGTTGAGCGGCGACGCGCCGTTGATGGTCGGCGTGCGCGCGACCTCGATGTCAAACTTCCACGGGTCGAGCAGCGGCTCGAAGTACGAGTTCGAGAGGTTGAAGTAGCGCATCGAGGTGGTGAGCGACGTGGCCATCTTGAGCTCGCCGGACCAGTCGTTGACCATGCACGTGAACTCGCTCGTGGAGAGGTGCACCATCGGCATCTCCTGCTGGTCTCCGACAAGTACGAACTGGAACCCGTTCACGCGGAGGGTGAGGTGCTCCTTCGACACAAGGACGCGGGTCTTGACCATGCCCGTCGACGAGGTGCGGCGGTGGCTGATGGATGCGCGCCGTGTCGAAGATCTCGGGGGTGCCAAGGACGTCTGAGTAGTACTGGTCCTGGTGTCTTGTGACGGGACCGTCAAGGAAGTCTCCTTCTTCTCCGCCTCGGCGACAGCGTGGTCCGAAGCAAGCGCCTTGGCGGCGGCGGCGGAGGCCTTGTTGACGATGTCGAGGATGAGCGTGATGTTGTTGATCGAAGCACGGAAGATGACGGGCACGGGGATCTCGATGTCGAAGATGGTCATCTGGTGCGCGCCGCGCCGCGACGTGTCGAGCGTCAAGGTCATGCTCACGTCGTCGAGGAAGCTCAGCCGGTCGTCGGGCTGGTCCATGCGGCCGAACGACATGCCGAGCTTGTCAACCTTGAGCGCCAGCACGTTGTTCTGCGACACGAGGATCTCCTTGATAACGAGCTGGATGGCCTGCGTCTGACGGTCGGTGTCGTCGGCGAGCACGATGACGGTGGAGTTGACGATGTCAATGCGGAACGAGAGACCGCCCTGCGCCGGCTTCTCCTCGACAAGCAAGGTCTGGCCGTCTGGTGTGGGCTCCTCCTCCGGCGGGGGCGCCTCCGTGTTCTTGAACGGCGCGACCGCAAACTCGAGGAGCGCGGCTAACGGCTCGACAGCGAGGATGAATCTCGGGCTGTCGATCGTGACGATAGCCAGCGCCGACCCATCCTGCGCCTTGGTGTACTGCACCATGCTGCTGTCAGTTCTGGGCATAGTCATGTCAACTCACATCTGGTTGCCGTCGTTGGCCAGCTGTGGCACGATATCGCGGTACACGCTGTTGCCGACGCGCGTGCTCTCAAAGGCGAGCGTTCTCAGGGTGAACTCGGCCTCCATAGCACCGTTGGAGAGCGACTTGAACGCAAGGTGACTGCCGATGAGGGCGAAGCGCGCAATGCTGTTCTTCTTGAGATCCTCCTCGTTGACAGCCTCTCTGCCGTACAGCTCCATCCCGATGGACTTGACGCTGAACACGAGGTCCATCGAGGTCCACACGTCCGCGGACTTGGTGGTGATAGCCAATTCGGGGACCAAGCTCGTCTTGTTGTCGTCCGAGTTTGCCTCTGAGGGGGTAGGAGGCTCCTCGGGTATGGGCGTTGGCGGGGCCGATTCAGTCAGGGGCGTCGACGCAGCCGAGTCGTCCTCGTCGTCATCGAGGCTGCTCAGCGCCCGCGGGATGGACTCGAGCACGCCCATGACCAAGACGTATTGCCGCTCAGTGAGGGACAGCTTGACGTCCGACATCTCGGTTGTGATCTCGGTGTCCGCCTGGTGTGGGTCGGTGCGGTTTTCGCCAGGCGCGATCTGCTTGATGTTGGCCGTGATGCCCACGTCGTCCACCAGCTGCAGATGGGAGGCCTTGTCCTGAGTGTAAATCTCCGAGAGGACGCTGACACCCGTAAGACTGGCCTCGATGGTGCTCGTGTCCATCTTGTCGTTGAGGTAGTTGTTCTTGGCAAAGATCTCACCAAGACGGAGGATGAGGCGGTCCTTGCTCGTCTGGCCGTCGCTGGGGAGGACGATGATGGGCGTCTTCACGACCACGTCGTACCGCATGCGCGTGACCTCCGCCGCGCTCTGCATCGCGGCCTGCGACGCCTGGTCGTAGACGGCCTTCATGCGGCCGAACTTGAGCAGCCAGACCATGAGGCTGTGCATCGTGTCCTCCATGAACGTAAACTTGAGCGAGCCCGAGCGCAGGTGGATCAACGAGTTGTAGCCGGGGAACGTTTCGTCGTCGGGGTTGTACGTCTCGTAGCTAAAGTCGGCCAGCTCGCCGCCCTCGATCGTGAGGAGCTTCTTGAAGTCCGGGTCGGCAACCTTGGCGTCTGTAGTGTCGAGGAGCGACAGGTTGCCGAGACGAGCAGCCACGCGCATGGTGCCGCCGCGCAGGAGCAAACCGACGTCCGCCGAAGGCAAACTCAGCAATGCGAACCTCAGATCGTTGTTCTCGAGCGAGACCTGCGCGCTCGTGAGCTTGACGCGGATGCGCATCTTGTCCGTCGACACGGGCTCCTGGTTCTGCTCCGCCGCCTGCTCCTCCATCGGGGTCTCGGGGTCGTCGTGACTGACGAACGTCGTCATGATGAAGTCGTAGAGAGAGAGGATGGGCTCAGGCGCCAAGGTGATGTTGAACGTGGACAGCTCGGTGTCGATGCTGGTGTCGATGCCCTCGTGCGTGGTCATGAAGTGGGGCGCATCCTTTTGCACCTTGTGGTACTTGACACGCACAAGCTTGACATCATCGGCATCGCCCGTGGTGACCTCGCCCGACGAGAGCAGCGGCCGCTGCACCTTGCCGTTGTCGAGCATCGCCAGCGTCACGTTTTTGAGGAACAGGTCGACGGACATCTCGTACTTGCGTTGCAAGAACGTTAAGCCGAAGCCCTCGAGCGAGGCATTTGCCAGCGGCTTCTCCGACGTGGCAGACGTTGAGCGGAACAACGACGCCTGCAGCTTGCCCACAGCGAAGTTGAACTCGAAGCTGACCTGTTGCAACTCGCGCTTCTGGTTCTCGGTGGTGTCGTCGTTCGTGTCATAGAACTGGTCGCGGTGGCCTCCGTCTATCGAGCTGCCGTCGTGGCTTTGATGGTCCTGGTGTGACGACACCGACCTTGTGTCGTGTCTGTCGTCGAGATTGTACTCAACCAGCTCTCGGCGCTGGAACGCAGGCGACAGCGGAGCGGCGATGACCTTGGCCTCGGCGGCCTTCTCTTCGTCCTCCTCGTCGTCGTCGCCAAAGTGCGGGATGGCGACGTCGATGAACTTCATCAGGGTCTGGTACTTGCGGTCCGAGAAGTTGACTTGGAGTTCTGGCAGCTCTCCCGAGATCTTGAACTTGGTGAGTGTCGGGGCGTTGACAATGGCGTTCTGGACAGTGAACGACATGTTGATGCGCTCAACGATGTGCAGATCTGGGCCATCGCCAGGGCCATGAGGACGATTCAAGGCGTTCAAGCACGCTTCGATGTCATCGCCCATGAGCAGCTGCGAGAGTTAGCGAATGGACACGCATGGCAACTCACCTGTGTGGAGTCGAGCTTGAGCAGGACGCGGTCGTACATGAGCTCCTCCAGCTGCTTGTAGTCGTCGTCGCTGTACTGGCGCCCGCGCTTGGCCTGCACCTCGTTCAGCTGCTCCTGGTCTGCGAGCTTGCTGTCGACGGCGATGTGACCAGCGTCCAGGATGAGAACCTGCGAGTTCTTCTGGGTGACGCTGACATCAGCGTCAGAGATCGAAGGGCACTCACTCCATTGGGATGACGATAATGGGAGCGTTCATGTCGACGTGCATGTCCAAGGTCTAGAGTCAGCGGCTGTCTCGCGGCGCTTCGTACCTTGTGCTGCTCAAGCGCGTATTCCAGCCCGGCTCGCGTCTCCTTTCGGATGCCGTCGAGTGTCTCACCAGCCGCGTCGAGGAGAGCATTGATCGACTCGAGCTGGCTTGCTGGAGGTTTCAAGAACGCCATGACCGCCTCGACGTAGTTGCGGTGGTAAATGATCTCCAAGTGTCGCATCTTGACCGAGACGGCGTTATCCGCGCAGCCATCGAGCGGCTTGTTCTCGAACTCGAGGACGAAGAACGGCTCAGCGGTGGGGTCAATCTTGGCGCTGATCTTGGCGAGGGCCTGGGCTGTCCCGCCAGCCTGCTGAACGCTGTTCTGCCGAGCGATGGACGAGCGCCGATCGCCCTCGAGCTCCTTGACGCGCACGATCTGCGGGTAGAGCGAGTTGGGCGTCGTGCCGTCATACACGCGGAAGCCGCCGAGCGCCATGCGCGCCTTCATCGAGTCGGTGAGCTGGATGAAGTCCGCCGAGAATGAATCGAACACGAGCGCGGTCACGTCGAGGTTGGAGCCGTGGGGGTCGGTACGCAGCGAGAATGAACCCTTGTTCAGCGTAGCGCTCACACGCATCCGCATGATGTCGCGCGCACCGCTGACGCTGTCCTCCTCGGCCGACCACGCGCTGTAGTCGATGATGTCGTCGATCTCCTTCTGCTCGTCCTCGGTGATCTTGGCGGTCGCATCGTCGTCCGGGGACGGTGCACTGGAGCCCCATAACCACTGGCCCCAGGTCTGCGCGGCGGGTTGGTTCTTCCTCTGCTCTGCCTCAAGCCGACGCCGTGTCGCGGCGTCCTTCTTTGCAGCGACCCGGGCAACCGAGCGGAAGAACCGGATGTCCTCGTACGTTAGGTTCTCCTCGAGGTC
>JAMALN010000768.1:0-18596 GCA_023630115.1 Cutaneotrichosporon sp. PK4640 | reverse complement strand
CCGATCGGGAGGAACGCGAGGTCGATGGGGCCCAGGCGGCTGCCGATCTCCTTGAAGGCCGGGCAGACGGGGCGCGAGGCATCGATCTCGTACGTCTCCTCGTCGACAGCGGAGTAGCCTGGGGTCAGTTTGGCTCGGTGTGACAGCCCCTCTTCTCGCCAGCTGCTGGCCAGGCGCTGTCTCCGGCCTGAACATGCCTCGAGTGGCATTCTCGCCCCCAGACTCCATTTCATTCCCCTACCAACCTGCTCTGGCCGCCCTCTGCTCCCCCTCCCACAGCAGGATGATCAAGATACCGCAGGGCTCACGCCGCGGGCTGCCGCTAGCTTGTTAATGCCCCGCCCTCGTCGCCCCCACCGCCGACGGAAGCACCAGCCCATTCATTCCCCGGCTCCTCCTCGCTCCCCACCTCGTCACCTCTCCACATCCCCCTGCGTCCGACTCACCAGTGTCGCCGGCGAACCACACCGTCTGGGCTCCACCATCGCGCTTGGTCTTGACGCACCACCCGCCCCACAGGCTGGCGGCCATGTCAAACATGGTCCGGGCCGTCATGTGCTGCGCAGGCGTGTACGTAAAGTGCGCATCGCCGCGGTCGCTCGTAACGCTGATCTCCTCCCACCAGTCGGCTTCGCGCACGAGCTCGTCCGGCGCGATCCCACGCACGATGCGCGTAGTGTTCAGCGGGAGGAGGAGGGCGGGCGGTGTGCCCGCCTGCTTGGCGTAGATGGTTTTGATGGTGGGGATGTCGAGGTGGTCGTAGTGGTTGTGGCTGATGGCGACGACGTCGAGCGGCGGCAGCGCCTCAACGGCCTCAGCGACCGTCGCGCCGCACGGCACGGGCGTGAAGCGGCGCGGCGCGCCAAACCACTGCGTCGGGCCGCAGCGGTCGCTGAACACGGGGTCGAAGAGGACGTTGAGCCCGCGCTCCTGCCCCGCCACCGGCGCGTACTGGAGGAGCACGGCGGCGTGGCCCAGCCACGTGCTCTTGACGCCGGCAACCGGCGGCGCAAAATCACACTCGGCGCGCGGCACGAACGTGCACCCCTCGGCGATTTCTGGGCGTTTCTTGCCCACGCCAGACCACACAAACTGGCGTCAGGCGGGACACGTGCGCGCTCACCTTGGCGGCCTCGACAAAGCTCTGCTCGGCCTTTGCGCTGGGCCAGGGGTTCTTGAACGCGTCCGGCGTCGCGCCCTTCCAGTGGGCGCCGCGGACGTGCTCGGCCTCGGCGGAGAGAGAGACTTGGGGGACGACGACGGGCTTGTCGGGGGAGCACCACATTCTGGCGAGGGATCTGGTGGATTGGGCGATGGAGGGAGCGGGGGTGGCGATGGGGAATGGTCTTGACGCGGCGGCGTGCGAGGTCAGTGCGCGGAGAGAGGCGCGCATGGGGCTGTGCTTGTGCGCTTTGGCGCGGGATCTCGGTGGCGGGGTATATGACAGCGGGGGAGAGCTGGGGGGAGAGCAGAGGGAGCAGAGGTGGGTACCGATGAAGCCAACGTCGGTCGCGAAGCGGAAAATGATGGCTGGCTGGGCCTACAAGACCCGGCAAAGGCCGGCGGCCGTCTCACTCAGTTCACCCAGGGAGGCCACGTGCTTTTCATGAACAAAAAAGTAGAGGCCGAAGGGGAGGAGGAGTGAGGCCGAGGTGGAGGTTGTCCTCTGTGCCGTGTCTCGTGCCGTGTCTCTGATGATGATGGCCGAGGGGCCGATTCCAGACACCTGCCGCGAGATGGCGGAAGATGACGCAGGCCTTGGCATCGTCCCATTCAACCTACCACTCCTCAACGGTGAGCGGAAAACACTGGGTATAAGCTTCAGGCGACTCACAGCATGCATGAAGCGTAAATCAGTCTGAATCGCACCGCGGGCTCCAGGCTGGCCGAAGCTCAGTTTTACGTAACCACAAGGCCACTTAGCTCAGCTGGTTAGAGCGCATGCTTAACACGTGACTTCGAGTTACGCATGAGGTCGGCGGCTCGATCCCGCCAGAGGTCAGTTCTTTTGCTCCCTTTGGCCCCCACTTCTTTGCCAATCTTTTATCTCGGCTGCTCACTCTGCCGTGCAGGTACAGAAGTCCGTGGTGCCCGTGTCGAACCCACCCTGTCCGCCGACCGTCACGCCGAGGGCATACAGCCCCGCCGTGCCGAGGCACGTGCTCGTGCGCATCGTGCCCGTGCTCGTCTGCACACCGGCCCTTGAGGCACGCGTGGAAGCGTCGTCGCACGCCCGCTTGCTCTGGCTGCACGTCGAGTAGCAGATGTCGTGCGCGCAGCACGGCGTGAAGATGAGCTCGGGGATGAACACCCCGCCCGGCCGCCCGCCCCCGTTGCCCACGAGCGGCTTGTCGTTCTGCACCGGCCTCTGGCCGATGGGACAGCGCCCGGAGGGGTCCGGAGTCTGGGGCGCGGGGTTGGCTGCGGGCGCGGGGACGGCGCGGGTGGCGCGACGGGTGGGGCTGGCCCCTCGGGCGCGGGGACAGGCTCCTCGGGAGGAGGTGCCGCCGCCGGCTCGGGTGAGCCCCCCGGCGGCGCCGCGCCGCCGTTAAACAGCGCGCTCCACGTCTGCGCGCCCACGACGCCGTCCACGCCTAGCCCGTTGTTCCCCTCAAAGCTTGTGACGGCGCCGTGTCGCGGGCCCGAACTCGCCGTCCTCCGTGAGCATAGCGTGTCCGCGGGGATGCGGGCGTTGAGCGGCCTGTGGGGCGGCGACCGCGGGGCCCGAGTTGCCGCGCCACGACGTCCACGAGCGCCCCGAGCGTCGCGGGGCCCGGGACGCCGTCGGCGGCGAGGCCGCGCGCGCCCTGCGCGGACGTGACGGCGCCAGACGTCTGCGGGGGCCCCAGATCCCGTCGGGGGTGATGCGGAGGTGCTGGAGCGCGCGGATGAGGTCCGCGTCCGCGCCGGAGCCGGCGTACGCCCCGCCGCCGAGGGCGCGGACCGCGCGCGGGAGGGGCGGGAGGGGCGGGGCGGAGCGCTGGACGGCGCCGGGGTTGGAGGGGGCGAGCGAGCGACTCGAGGTCGGGTGCTGGCGCGCGGAGGCGCCCGCGGCGAGGGCTAGGAGGAGGAGGAGTGGGGAGATCGGGCGTGGGGGGGCGGTCTTTATCTACCTACTCGACGCGACGCTACGCGCGACGCTTCACATCCTTGGCAGAGGCTCGGTGCCCGACGCGCATGCATCGCGCGCTGCGTCAAGTAGACATGCTTGGAGACGCGTTAACCTTGATTGCGCTCTGCCCTCAGCCTGATGCAATGGATAAGCCGTGTGCAGGGTTCTAGAGCTCTGGAACGCACATCTCAGCAGATCAACAAGCGAGGGGCGAAACACGTTTCGGATGTGACAAGCACTTTGATTGCGATTGCGAGAAGATTAGGGTTTCACAAGGAGGGGATAGTCTTGGTCAGTTGCTCAATTGTTCGTGGGCACATGCTGATCTTGAGATCTCCGTAGGAGGCTAACAGCGGGGCACTCGGAGCTGCGGGTGCAGAGAGCTTGTATCTCGCAATATGGAGGCGGAATCGCCCTCTACAGGTCCATACGGGGCACATCTACCATAGGCAACGCAACACTATGGCCAAGTTTTCAGCGGCATCACTACTCCTCATCGTCGGACCCACCGAGCGCGTCGTCATCGTCCTGGAGGTACTCGATACCGATCTCAGTCGACGCATCGCTGGCTGTATAGACGTCCTTGCCGAGCTCGAGGTTGCGCTCGCGCCAGAAGGCCGCCAGGTCGGTGTGGTTCGAGCCCAGGGCACGGCCCTTGCCCTTGTCCGGGATGCCACGCTCCGGCAACGGCGTTGAGAGGACAAAAGTCTCGCCATCGATCGTGACGACCTCCGGGTACTCACGCAGGATCTCGATCTCCTCCTTTGAGAGGCGATAGAACCCCTTCTCCTGGAGCTGAAGCTCCTCAGACGTCAACTGTGCGAGCACCTTGTGGCGCTCGAGGAGTGCCTGAAGCAGGGCACCGGCCTCGTGGCGCATGCGTGAGTACGCCTTGGCAGCTTCCTTCAACTCGGCGTCGGTTGCCCCGTTAGCCTTGGAAAGCCACTCTTGATTGTCCGTGAGGGGGGAGGATCCACTTCCTGCGACTGTCTGCGAGGTGCCCGCTGGCGGGGATGAATGTTGATGCTCGGCCTTGCGACTTTGCTTCTCCGCTCGCTTCGCAGCCCTCTTCTCCGTGGTCTTGGAGCGGTAAGTATAGTACCGAGAGTATGCGGAGGACGGATCGGGGTTCGGCGAGGCAGGGGGGACAGGGATGGTGGGGACCAAGTGGTGGCTAGCGGGGACCTGGCCGGAGCTGGCGGGGACCAAGTCGGGGTTGCTGTGAGCCGAGGCGGTCTCAGGGCTGTGGAGTGAGCTCTGCCCAGGCGTCTCGGCAAGAGGGGTTGCCTAACGTCAGCGCTGAGGACAAGTCTCGACTTGCAGGTGGGACCGGGTCATGCTGGGAGGACTCAGGAGCAACTTGGGACTGGTTTACATCCAGGCTCTCGAGATTGCTGTCCAGGGGACCCTTCTCCTCACCCCAGAAGCTCTGGGTTGTTGCGGGTGCGGCAATTGACGATGCAGGAGGCTCCGGGATAGCACCTCCTGGGGCAGCCGTGATCCCACCGACCTCTGCAAAGTGCTCGATGAAGTGAGGGCGCAGCAGGAGCTCGCGCACGTCCTCCTTCGCGACGTCCCAACGGACCCCAGAAAGAACGGGCCAGGGGTTCTCGGGGTTCGAGCGTTCGACCGTGTCCCAGAGTTGCTGAACAGAATGCGACCAGGGAAGGAACTCTGAGACCACCCGGCGGGCTTCGTCCACCGCCGTGTCGACCATACTCAAGACGACGGGTGATGTGAGATAGGTGACCATGTCTCCTGGCGTAGCCCGCGGCGGAACGGAGCCTCTGTTATTGATGAGGTGTGTCTCGATGTCCTTAATGTTTTGGCCCCAAAGCGAGCAAGCGTAGTGGACGACGTTGGCCAGTCGATCAGCGGCTGGAACCCAGGTGCGGGTGGTATCGTCGGCGATGTGCTGGAGGGTGGCCGCCATCTGCGGACGCTCGAGAACGGTGGGGTCGCACGGGCAGAGGCCAGGGTCCGACAGCATGTGGCCGACCACGGTGGCCAGCTTCTCGTCGGCCACCCAGGGCATGTTGCGGGTGGCTTGGAGTAGACGTGAGGCGACGAGGTGCCGCTCCGCGTTGTCTATCTTGTCCAGAAGACGGGACAGAAACTCTTCGTCCGTCTCAGTCCACCGCCTGGTCGTGGGAAGGCGGCCACCCGAGGTAACTGTCGGCCATGTGGTGATGGGAGGGCCGTCGTAAGGTGCGGACCACCGCGAAGCAGGCTTCTCCCACTGGTCAGACGACGATGACTCTGGGGCACCGCGGTCTCGAATGGGGAGAGGCTTGGTGGTACGCTCCGGCAAATGGAGAGGCTCGGTGGTAGAGTCACAAGAGGATGCCGCCAGTTGAGTGTCAAACCCCTGGAGCATAGAGATCATTGCCTCCTTGGCGGAGAGGTCGTCCATCAGGCGCTGGACATCCTGCGCAGACTTGAGAATCGCATCCGAGACGGGGAGGCTGCGCTCGATGGAGCGCATCTGAAGGATGGCGCGGAGCGAGGCGTTCTCGGACTGGAGGCGGGCCAGTGCATCCGTCGCGGCTCGGAGGGCAAGCTCCTTCTCAGAGGCGTTGATCTGATCACGCTGGGCGTCTGCGCCCGCGCCGTGAGCGGAATGCGGCGTGCCCGCGCGGCCCGGACCTGCGTCGTTCTCGGGGGCGAGCGAAAGGGCGTCGAGAGGCACGACATGGGATAGATCGGTCGAAGAAGCAAGATCGCTCTCACCCACGTGCGACCAGTCGGATGTCGTGGCGCTCGGGGCAAGGGAAGGCAAGCGTTGCTGAGGTGTCAGTCGCACAGTCCGGTTGGCATGGCTGGGAGTAGTGGTACAACTTACCATGTTAACCTGGCCAGCCAGAGGAATGGCGTGACTCGATGGGTCGTTCGGTCCGTCGACCTCGGCGTAAGCTGCGTTAGAGGAAGGTCACTCACCATGACGGGTTGGGTGTCTTGCGGTGTGTTGTATGTTGAGGAGGCCGCTGGGTGCTGAGGGGAAGGAAACGGTTGAAAGAGAAGGGGCGTGGGGTTGAGAGGGGAGGGGGCTGGAGGGGGCTGGAGGGGACTGGAGAGGGCGGCAGAGGAGATGTGAAGAGAGGGTTGAGACGAGTGGGAAGACGAGAAGAGATGGAGATTGAGCGCAGGCTGGCTCGCTGGCGAGTTGGGTGGCTCATAATGAACCTCGGAGGTGGAGGCGGGGAACATGGAGGTGGGGAACTCAGGCACCCACGCAAAGGTCACGTGATTCTGGCATGTGGCAGGCGGAAATCGTGGGAGACGCCATCTGGCAACCACCTAATGGCCACCCATGCCTCCTCCTACCTCCGCGCAGGCTTGGCAGACATCGAGTCGTCTTGATTGAGAACACTTGGAATTTGCCACTCCCTATCCAGCCCTGCGTCGGACCATGGCGCATTCCGCGTGGCATCACTCGTCAGGACGAAAGCGGAGAAAAGCCCCGCTCTCCCTAAATCTTGCCACCCCATCTCCATCTCCAAACACTCTACCTCTTCATCACGCGCCCATCTCTCACCCGATTTCCGAGCCCAGAGCGCACGGACCACCGATATCCCGTCGGCCGAGAGTATCTGATAGGCCCAATCTGATAACTTCTGCGCCCATCGGCACGGGCCCCGCACCACCTGCCCTCTCGCGTCCACAGTCGGAACGTGTTCACACGTTCTTCCGGACCATCTGTGCCATCTCCTCGGCCGAACAGCATGCCTTCGGGGCTGTGCTAGGAGTCGACAGCCGCGGCGATAGAGCGCCCCCCATTGCCGACGGCTCGTCCTCAAGATCGTTGAGAAGCGAAATGGAGCGAGAGCTGCTGCGCCATTGAATCCGCAGCAGTCAACCGAGGCGCCCGAAACGGTATGCGCTCGGACCGCGGGGGAATAATGCCAGAGGACACCACGATTCCCGGGATCCGGTCTCATCGTGCGTCTGGTTAAATATTGCTGTCTGACCACGCTTCTCGCCATCACCTTCCAACCAGACTACTTTCAACTTCCACCCCTTACAACTACATGAAGCTCACCACACTCCTTGCAACCACCTTCCTGCCCGCCCTTTCGCTCGCAGCTACGATCCCGCCCGCTGGGCGGACCCCGGTCCTCGGGGTCCGCCAGGCTTCACAACCCAGTGCTCCATCGGAGCACTGCGCCTGGGGTTGGTTGAGTTCCTAATGCGCTGACTCCAGATAACGACCACTGGGACTGCTTCGACACCGCCCAGAAGGCGGAGGCTGTCCGCGCCGCCTACGCCGTTGGCCAATGCCTCGTTCATCCTGAAAGTGAGTCGCACTCGGAACACGGAGCGGCGTCGTAACACTACCCCCCCCCCCCCCCCCGGGATTATGCCCTGGACGCCACACCTGGTCTGGGATTGGCTCCGGGTTAGGCCCTGCTTCTCTCATGAGCAGAGAACTTGCTCTTGGCTTGGCACTTGGCGTACTGCAGCTGACACCAGATGGCTCTCGGTAGGCCTACCCGCCCTCACCTCCCTCAATGCTGACTGACGACAGCCACGGCAACTGCACTGACAATGCCGCCGCCGAGCCTGTCTGCGGAGAGGTCACCCTCGGCAGGTTTGACATGCCCATGCACATTGCCTCAATCTTTATCGTCCTCGTCATCTCGGCCCTTGGCGTATACCTGCCAACCATTGCCGGCTGGTTCGTCAAGGACCACAACGGTGCCAAGTCAGTTGGCCACCTGGACGCCGCCTCCTTCGGCCGCGAGTTCGGTTTCTGGGGCAATGTCTTCTTCCTCGCCCGCCACTTTGGCACGGGTGTCATCATTTCTACCGCCTTTGTTGTGAGTGCCCTGGCAACCCCCCGGCAACATCTGACCGCAGCACCTCCTCTACCACGGCTTCCTGATGTGGAACGACAAGTGCCTCGGCAACCTCCTCTTTGCGCCTGTCGCCCCCACCATCGCCATGGTCGGTGCCCTCATTACCTTCGGCCTCGACTTCATCGCCTCGCTTGCTGCTGAGAAGCGCTTTGGTGTCGGAGGCCTCAACTCGCCCGCAACGACCAGCGCAGCCGCTTCCATCAGCCAGGCTGAGAAGGCCACCACGTCCCACGACGGCTGCTGCCCGGACCCCGAGGCGGCCATTCTCGCCTGGCAGAACAAGGAGGTCTGGCGTGTGCTCCTTCTCGAGGCTGGTATCATCTTCCACTCGTATGTCTGGACCTCGACAACGAACTGACCACAGCGTTATGATCGGTGTCACGCTTGGCGCCGACTCGTCGTCGTCCTGGACCACCCTCTTTATCGTCATCATCTTCCACCAGTTCTTCGAGGGTGCCGCTCTTGGTGCACGACTCGCCCTGCTCCACTGGCTGAGCCACTGGCACTCCTTCCTCCAGGCCTCCATGTTCATGGTGAGGCCGGACCTCAGCATAGCTAACCACAGATCGTCACCCCCATCGGTATCGCGATCGGCATCGGTGTTCGCAAGTCGTTCGCGGCCAACGGCACCGCGGCCCTTATCTCCATCGGCGTTCTTGACTCAACTTCCGCCGGTATTCTGGTGCGTTACCCTCGAACCCGCTGACCCCCAGCTGTACACGTCGTTCAAGCTCCTCGCTGCTGACTTTGTGGACGGCCCCCTGAAGAATGCCCCCAAGAAGAGCCTCTTTGCTTCCTTCCTCTCGCTCTTCTTGGGCATTCTCGCCATGACCATCCTCGGCCGCTGGGTCTAACCCGTCCAAAACACGACACAACTCACACATGCGCACGACTCACGCAACGGACAATACACGAAACTATGTACATTAGGCTGTGAATGGGAGACACGATTAGAATCTAGCGCCATGGATCCATGTACACGCATCGGTTTGTCACACAGTGTCGTGGCCCTCATTATCCACCACACTCCCGGCTCTACCACTATCCACCACTGCCCTGACGCAACTGCATGCAGGCGACGGCCAGCACGCAGCCTGGAGGGCGGACATGGTTGATGACTGGAATGTGGACAAGCGGGAGCGTCGCAACTCGTCAATCCTCCTTAGCTCAGTTGGTAGAGCGCGACACTAGTATTACGTGATTTCGTGATTCATGTCGAGGTCAGTCGTTCGAGTCGGCTAGGAGGAAGTACAATCAAACTTTTGCTGTGTATAGCCTTTTGGCCATACAGTGACTGTGGGAGGACAGACATGGCACAACAGAGACCACAACAGCAGCAGTATTAACCAGTTTCTAGTATCGCAGTGATTGAAGATGTCTATCGCTACAGATTTCACGTTGGGTGGTCGTGAGGTCGTTCAGTGCTTGTGTTATGGATTGATGAGACCTAAGCCAAGGCGGCGACAGAGGCAACGGCCGCAGCACACGCCGCAAGCCAGGAGAATGGAGCAGCCAGCCCAGCAACCGAGGTGTTGACGCGCTTGCCAGCCTTGAGCTCGGCGACCTGAGGCATGTCAGGCCCCTGCAGCTTGAGCTCGATGCGAGCAGGCCAGAGCATCTGGGGCGAGGTCCGGCACTGGGGCGCACCCATCTGGGTGTTGTTCCCGGCCCGCGCATCCGCGAGCAGCGCCTCAATGCTGCCGCAGGTGGCGTTGAAAACGCCGGAGGGGGAGGGAAATGCCTCGACTGATATCGCAAACTCGAGGCGGTACTTGCCGTCCGTGTACCTGTGCTCGGCGGCAATGTCGTGCCCGGCCATGGCATACTTGAGGGGGCTGAAGACATGGCGTCCAGCGCTGGACATGGCCCCTAGGGTCAGCTCGGAGACGCCATGCACCCACCAGTGTCGAGGAGCCACCACTGGCTCGTGTTGTGCCAGTAGCGCACGTCGACGCCCTCGTAGCTGACCTTCTCGGGGGTCAGGTACCAGAAGACGGGCTTGTCCTCGGACTTGTCGTCCCACCACCACTCGATGGCGCCGCTGCCCTCCAGCGACCCTGCTGTCAGCTTGGTCCGCGTGCAGACGTATACCAGTCGGTGCCATCCGGGCCGGGCCAGGTGATGTTCCGATCGGCGACGATGCAGGACTGTCTCCCGCTGCCTTGGTCGGTGCAGGAGATGACCTTGGCGCCAGTGGGAGCGAGGAGCGTGAGGAGAGAAAGGAGGGTTGAAGTAAACATGGACCTGAGGCGGGGAGATGCCGAGGTCGGCCTGCATGCGGGCTCCTAAAGTACGAGGTTGTGGAGATGGGTGGCGCATGTAGGGCGGTGACCGGGCCAATCGGAGGCATGCGGCCAAGCATTCCAGGAATCGATGCGGGACTCGGTCTCGTGGGTGGGGTAGCCTCGTCGGCTGGCCCGGCTGATCGCCACCTGATCGGCTACCGCCGATCCTCCTTATGCTTGTCACTGATCAGCGGACCAGCAAACGGCTATTCACAGAAGTCGACGCCTCAGACCTCGGGGCGATGTACTCGACCAGAAGTACGTACCTCCTGTCCAGGAACATGAGCCGGATGGCCATTCAGTCCTAGTCCCAAGCGTCCGCGTGCCCGCAACTCTGGGACAATCCGCCCGAGGCGAAACGGCCCGTTCAGTCCAGTCGCCGCGCGGCCAAAGCGCAAGAAGCATGTGCCTGCAGCTCGTGCGATGCGTGCGCTATGATAAGTCGATCTGCCGCCCGCTTCCCATCACCACCTCACTCACAGCCAAAGCCAAGATTCACAGCCAAGACATGTTCGCTCCGCTCCTCGCCCTGGCCGTGGGCGCCGCCACCGCCGCCGCCTCCCCCACCCCCGCAACGGGCGCCACCGCCAAGTACGACTGCACCGGGCCCAGCGGCACGCAGATCTGCACCCACCCAACCGCGTACCCGAACATGACGTTCCCCCGGTCCAGCGGCAACGACTGGTGTACGGCGGCGCCGAGGCATCGCTGACGGCAGGGGCGGGGAGCGCGGCGGTCGCGTGGACGTGGGACGAGCGCAACACGGACGAGGACCTGCTCTTCGTCCTCCGCGCCTACCCCGGCGGCGGCGAGATCAAGCATGACTGGCACCCCGAGACGCCCAAGCCGCTCGCGGGCCTCCTCGATGCCAGTAAGTGTCAGGCCGTGCGCGCTGACGGCAGCTGCGAAGGCGTCGAGCCTCGGCGCCGTGTTTCCCGTCGCGTTTGCGCTGCCCGGCCAAGAGATCGGCGAGGGCAAGTTCCGCGTCTCGATTGGGCGCCCGATCGGCCCGGGCAACTGCACGACCGTGGCTGGCGTGCTGGCTGACGCGCGCGCTGGCGGGGGCACGTGCTACTACAACGTCACGCCGAGCGTGTGGGGGCTCGTCGAGGTGCGGATGAGCGGCGCAGAGATGCCCGAGGTCGCGCAGATCAAGGCTGGCAACCTTACCTCCGCGGCCCCAGCCGAGGCCTCACCTACCGCGACGCCCTCGAGCGGCGCGGCGGCTCGCGGCGTGTCCGCTGCCATGGTGCTCGCTGGGCTAGTTGCGACGGTGTTGTAGCGGGTGTGCCGTTAAATTCGAGCCGCAATCGTGTTTCGTTATGCATATTGTGTAGTCCGCAGGCGTCAGGCTGCACCACAGGGCGCCTTGGCTGATCTCATCAGTGCTCGCGCCTGCCCACAAACATCCTGGCTCCAACAAAGAAGGTTCCCACGGCTCCGAGCATTCTGGACGTGTAGAGTTCAACGCTGAGAGCAGCTAGGATCACGCGCTATCCATCCAGTCGAGGCCCGACAGAGGGTAACCCAGAAACGCCAGTTAAGATTCTCCAGCGGAACACCTGGAAGACTGTAATGTGGGCTGGCCCCAGTTGGGAGGAGTACGCCAGCCTTATGTCCTGCACGGGACGAAAGGTAGTGTTGTGGAGCGGAATGCTGCAAACACCTCGCTTAGTCTGGCCCCACACACACCGCTACCGTGCTTTGAAGCCCCCAGCTGCGCGAGGTGAGGTGACCCCACCCAGACACCCACCTGCCCTGCTGCTCCAGTTCATACTCCTTGCCACAGCTGCACGGGCTAGCATCTAGCCGCCCAACTGCCTCAACCTCTCGTGGCCCGCCACGCCGACGTTTGACGATCCGGTCCAGCACGAGCTCGAGACCCTCATGACGAAGCAGTTCTGTGCGTCGTCGCTGGCCTCTTCTAACTGCAGAGCCCTCAACGGCACTGCCGCGGTCAAGTGGGACTACGGCTGGTACATCCGACCGACAACGGGGGAGGCGGACCTAGACTCCGTCTTCGTCCTGCAACCGGTGCAACCGGTGCACAGCGAGTACGACATCGACAATAGCATAGAGAAGGCGATGCGCAACGGCAGCGGACTATAGTACAGGAACGACACCAACCTCCCGCTGCACTACTACCTCCTCGATACGCGTACGTCCCCACTCCTCGTAGCTGACGACGGGCGCGAAGCTCACGAGCCGGCAGCACGTCTTCAGCCCCATCACCTATGCGTACCCCGGCATGCGGGTGCCTTCCAATGGCCTGTTCCTCCTCTATGCCCGAGTGCCGAGCGGCGGAGATTGCGGGAGCGGACTTGCCACGCTTACGGCCGTGCGTGGGAAGCGCGCAACCAAGAAGAACTGCAAGTTTGGCGGGGGCAAGCAAATGCAGGATGTCCCGATCTGGATTTACGTCGGGGGCCGGATGCACCGCACGTCCAAGCCATCCGGGACGGCAAGACTCTTCCGCCGACTGCCGCCGAGGCCGTGGGGACTGTTGGCTCTCGGCCGACCGTGCTGGCGTGCTGCGACGTGGTAGCGGTGTACATCCACGCTCTGATTGCGTGGTGGTAAATACTCGCCCGACGATGTTGAGTCTGACAGGGCTGGAGGTGTTCTTGCCCGGGTGGAATGTTGGGCAGGTGGAGACCCAGTTGTGGTTGAAGGCACGAGGCACACGAGGCGCACGAGACCGCTATCCTGAAAGTGGCAGGCCGTGATTGGCGTCACGGGATGGGGTGTCTCGATGATTCGTGCACGCTCGTCCGGCACATCCGGCCGGTTTAGCAGGAGCCCTGCACGCAACAACAGACGTCCTGCACGCTGCAACAGAGCCCTGCATACCGCAACGGACCGCCCTGCACGCCGTACCATCAAATTGATCAGTCACCTCACCCATGCTCCGAAGTTGTGCAGAGCGGAAGGTGGTTGGCTTAGATGCCCAAATAAGCTGCAACGTCGGACCCGTGCGACGGGCAGTTCTTCCCTCTCTGTGCTCTGACCACGACCACGGTCCTGCTGTTCACCGCCTCCGCACGGCCAGCGATGCCGCGCCGATGGCTGGAGGCCCATGGGCTGCTGTCTTGGCATGCCTCCCAAAGTCAGGGATGACAGACAATTGCAGACAAGCCACCACCAGCTGACTCCTGCAAGTGGCCCATGAACCAGTGCAGTCTGATGCAGACAAACACCCAAATTACCCGCCAAGCCCCATACCTGGCCGCCGTCTGCAGGCGCATCGGTACACTGACCCGCCGAAACTGCCCACTACATGTACTGCGGCCCGGGAGATGGCGAGTACCCACCATTGACATCGACCATGCTCTTCCCCCTCGCCACTCTTTTCGCTGCTCCCGCCGCCCTCGCCCTTCCCCAGGCCGGGACGGGCGGTATGAAGGACGGCTACCACCCCGTCAGGCCGACGATCGACACTACCCCCGTCATCACGTGGCCCAAGGCCGAGACCGACTACTGTTCGTGTACCCGTAATATTGCTGACAGCAGGGGCGCTTAACGGCACAGCCGCCGTGTCGTGGGACTACAAGGGCCCCACCAACAACTCGCAGGCGGTGCTCTTCCTCCTCTTCAACAAGGACAACCTCACCAACCCGGAGCCCGACTCGACCACCTGGTTCCTGCTTGACCACTGTGCGTGTCACTGCTGACTCTACTGACTGAAGCCGCCAACGCGACGCTCGGGGGCACCACCATCCCCAACCTCCGCTACGCCATGGACGGCCACGAGGTTGCCCCGGGCCGCTACGAGCTCTGGGCGTCCACCAACTATGGCGCGATTGGCGCCGCCCCGAACTTCAACTGCACCACGGCCGACGGGCTCCTTCGCGACGCGCGCGACAGCACTCCCACCAAGGGCCGCGAGTGCTACGTCTTCCGCGAGGGCACGCCTGTCTCGTTCGAGATCAAGGCCAACGCCACTGACATGGCCCAGATCGAGAAGATCAAGAACGCCCCCGCCCCCAGCACCCCCGCTGGCGGCAACGCCGGCAGCGGTGCCAGCCTCGCCTCCTCGGTCTCTGCCGGCGCCGCCCTGTTTGCGGCCGGCGCGGTCGCCCTTGCTGCGCTCGTATAATCCCCCCACATTCGCTAGAACATGCTGCACCACCACCTACTCTTCCTATAAGCTTCTCGCTCTGCTACTCTCCCAGGTTCTTGTACAACGGTAGACTAATGCATTCTATGAAACGAGTTAAGAGTTGCATGGCAGTCAGGAGACCCAAAGAATGATAGCCGGAGGTGTGTCAATCGCCAGCGACTTGTCCCTTCATGTCGCCACAAGATGTAACTCATCTGATGATTCCCAACTTGGCTAAAACGCATCGCTTGCCTCTCATGCTTACCTGCGGGGCCGAGTTTAGCGTCGAGAGACAACCAGAACGTTTGGAGAGCGCCCTGCCTCCCCTTTCGTGAGCTCAGGGCGTGTAGCTCAGTTGGTAGAGCGTTCCATTCGCATCAGCGCATTGGAAAGGTCTTTGGTTCGATTCCTAACTCGTCCAGCTCAAGCATTCTTTTGGCCCCAGCTGAATGCAGACGTCAACGACTTGTTGGTAACGGTGTGGTGGGAAGAGCTGGGTGGCAATTGAAGATTGGTGATGGTGCCTGCCGAGCTGGGTGCTGCACCCCGAGATCTGCCCAGTCCATCAATGGACCTCTCCGTGTCGGAGGATCAGAGTCAGGCATCTTCCCGAGCACCTCCCGCTACATCCCCTGCAGGCCCGTGCAGGCCCGTGCCCTAGTACCAGCTCTGACGGGCGCCGAGAGCACCGCCTCCAGGTCCGTCGCGGCGTCGGCGTCGGTTAGGTCGGTAGGGAGACGACAGCGGAATGCCAAGCCGTGCCTGTCCTCCACCGCCGCCCAGATGGAATCTCCGCTCTTCCGGATCATCACACTGCCGATGGTTCTTAACAACGCCCATTCTCTCATGCACGTCACCCACCCATACGCCAACATCTCCGCCCTCTCCAGTTCACCTACTACCGATACAACTCTACGACCAATCCCACGATGAGCCCCAAGGACGCGCAGCGCATGCTCGACCCGCTTGACGAGCCCATCTCCCTCATCCCGGGGTACGTGCGCGACATGCAGACGACCCTCATATTCCAGGAGAAGGTGTTCAATGCCAGCGAGGTGGGTCTCCTCACGAGCGGGCTGACAGCAGGAAACGTTCGATGTCACGGACGACCAGGGGACGACGCTATTCCGCGCGACGGGCAAGGCGCTCCGCCTCAGGAACATCAAGCGTAAGTCGGGCTCTACAGATGGCTGTGATTCAGTTTTACCCAGCTTTGCGCGCATAGTTCGGGCTGACACTAGGCATCACGGACGTGAACGGCTCCACGCTGTTCCAGATCACGGCGTCGTATCAGGGCACGCTGCAGCGCGCGTTCACAGGCTCAAGCGATTCCGGGACGCAGCTCTTCCGTGCGGATAAGAAGTGGTCCTGTACGGCTAGCCTTTTTTCATGGCTGACATCAGGGGGTGCCAAGCTCGAGGTTACGTTCGCGAACGCCCAGAATGGCGACCCCGTGACGCTTATCGTGAAGGGATACGGGCTGATGACGACCGCCGAGGTCACCCTCAACGGCGAGGTCATCGCTCTGTTCACGCGCGAGTTCTGGGGCAAGGGCCTATTCAACAACTCCAAGGCGGTGAGGCTGAGAGGCCAGGGACGTGCTGACTCCAGTACCACCTCAACATTGCGGCTGGCGTCGACCTCGCGCTGATGACGGCTCTGTGCATCATCTTCGACGAGTGCAAGTTTGACGACGCGAAGCACAGTTAGCGGCGCCGCACGATTGTGTCCCACGACATATTGCCACCTCATAATGCCCGCCACTGGCGCGAATGTCCTGTAACGTACCTCTCATCAATGTATCGCTTAACTGTTGCCTCTATGAGTTCGCAGCGAGGCATCCAGCCGCCCAAGGAACCCATTCCATTCAGCTAACGAAGTCATCACACCATTGTCCACTCTATTGTTCGGTCGGAACACAGTCCAGCTGTGACAAAGAAACGGCGCGACAAGCACTCGCAGGCCGCAAGCCGCGGTCTGGTGTCAGCTGGGAACCATGCCCGTCCAACTCACCAGCTAATCGAGGGCGACTACCTCAGAGCGGGGCGACGATCCAGTCCTGGTTCGGGCCGCAGGTGCTGCTGTGAGCTGGGCTTGAAAGCGAATCAGCTTACCACTCCCAAACCTGGACATAGTTGCTGCCAGGCTGGCCGTTGGGCACGTCGAGGCAAAGGTCTGGCTCAGCTCGCTCTGAAGCCCGACAGCTGACTCACCAAAGTCGCGCATGCGGATCTGCCCGCCCTCCACCTCCCACTGCTGCTGGGTGAGGCCGTCGTAACAGTCCCACATGTGCACGCGCGATCCGTCACTGGGGGCTGGTGTCAGCTCAACACAGTACCTCAGCTAACCAATGCCGGCATCGAGGCACTTGCGCTCGCCGAGGGTGCCGGTCACAGCGATCTGGCCACCACTGATCTCCCAGTTGCGGTAGAAGAACTGGTTTGTCAGCTGGGTCGAGTCCTGTCAGCTGCGACAGGGAATGGATAGGTACCTTGGGAGCGTCCTGGCCGCTGCTGTCAGCTTCATATGCCCATTCTAGCTCACACGTAGGGCTGGATGCCGTTCTGGATCGGGGTGGGGGTGTAGATGGGCGTCGTAAAGATCTGGTCGAACTCGAAGAAGCGGGAGGTGTCGCCGGCCCACTTGATGGTGTGGCGCCCCTGTTGGTGCTTGGTGGTGGGGGTGGGGGCTGCCGCGGCCCCGAGAGCGAGGGCGAGGAGGAGGGCAAGGGCGGCGAGCATGATGGTGATAGTGACGGGAGAGTAGGTGAGTTAGAGAGTTGATGAGAGGAAGAGAGAGGTTGATGAGGGGAAGAGAAGGACGGGGTCTGTCTTATGAAGTAAGGTGCTGTGTACGGAGGTGAAGAGTGAAGAGCTCGAGACTGAGATGTACACCGCCATCCCTGCTATTCACAGCGTGTCCCAAGGTCGCACCTCGCACCTCGCCACCCGCTCAGCCACCCACTCAGCCACCCATCACTCACCCGGTCACCCGACACCGAGGCGCCAGGGATCTCATCCTCATCGATTGCGGCGCCGCAGAACCCACCTCCGCCGCTGATATGCTCCGCATTCCGCACCGCCTCCTGCTAATCTGTACGCTCCACCAGCCGCCAACCGACCGCAACCGAGCCTCAGCGTTAATCAAGGTCACCACAGCAGTTCCACGGGAACTCGTGGCCGTTCGGTGCATCTATTTCTGTGCGTCGACGCCACCGAATCTCGCAAAGGCACCGAGAAGTCGTGCATAGTGTCCGTTCATACAGTAGTGTCCACTGACAGTGTCCTTGAACGTCCGCCTAGGCCTCCCAGCGCTTGACGGCCCACGTCTGGTCGCCGCTTCCCGAGCTGGCATCAGCTTTCATCACACCAAATCCTACCAGGGGGCGACGACGAGGTTCTCCCCGTTCTCTCCGTTGCGGTCGAGGCAGAGGTCTGGGTCAGCGCCTTCAGCCGGGTACGCACTGAAGTCGCGCAGTTTGATGGGCCCGACCTTGCGGTCCGTATCGGCCTCGTACACCCCGTTAAACACCCACGACTGCTGCGTGAGGCCCGAGTAGCACTGCCAAACGTGCACGCCGCCGCCGGCGTGCGGGTCTACATTAGCTCGTCCCCAGTGTTTACGCACTCGACCCGGCGTCGAGGCAGAACCTGGCGCCATAGTCGTCCGTCGTCACGATGGCCGTGTTGCCCTCCGACATGTCCCAGTAGTAGTGGTTGTTGCGCGCCTTCACCAGGGTCGCACTGGTATCAGCCTGACTCGGTTCTCACGTATGAGGCGGGCTTGTCGCCATTGTGGATCGCGAGCTTGTTGAACACGGCGGTGGCCGCCATGCGCAGGAAAACGTTCTGCGAGTACGGGGCCGGAATCTCGTCCAGGAAGATGCTGGTGCGCACGGCGCGGGGCTCGAAGGGCGCCGCGGAGGCGACGCCGAGGCCGAGGAGGAGGGCGACGGGGACGTGCATTGTTACGTGAGGGTGGGAGACGCAGAAAAGAAGGGTGGGGAGATGGCAAAGCGTGGCTGGATGCCTTCATGTGTACATGCATGCTCATGCAGTCGCCGACGTTACACTCCCCGAGGTCGATCGGAGGTTGTGAGGGCGGAAGGGAGGGCGGAAGTGGCCGATACCTAGTTTACGTGCCATGTTCGAGCCCTCAAGGCTGTCCACATTAAGGTCATTCAATAAGTCAGTTTGATCAATTATGAATATGATTAACCAGTGGTTAGGGACATGTCACGTGAT
>JAMALN010000767.1:0-18641 GCA_023630115.1 Cutaneotrichosporon sp. PK4640 | reverse complement strand
ATGGGGGGGATGACTGGACTGGTCTGCGGGTCGTGGGTATATTCGAGCTGGCGGCGTCTGCAAACCTCCGCTCGTACAGTGGTACGTTTGGTGTACGTGTTGGCAAGCCCTCGATTTGGGGGGGAGGGAAGGTGGCGGGGGAAGGTTGACTGCAAGAGGGGGGGGAAGAAGGCGCGTGCCGATCTGACCTGTTGGTGCAGACAAACTCTACGGATCCACTGTGCAGTGGCGAGCCGAGTCGCTCTCGGCTCCAACAGAGGGAGAACCAGCCGTGTTCCCCCGCCCCCGGTCCGCCCGTGCGTCTAGAGGCGTCAAGGGAATGCGTGGGCGTGGGTGCAGGCGTGGGTGGGCGTGCCGTGGCGCGGGTGATCCGGGGATGCGGGGTGACTCTGGTACTGGAACAATGCAGATTGCGTGCCAGGCAGACGTATAGTCGTACCGCCACAATATTCTACCTCGGTGAACACTCTACCCGCCCAAAGGTACAGAACACCTCCTCGAGCAACGACACCTGATCACCCCTCTGCCCACACCGCGGCGCGTCATGGGGTCGCGCGCCTACATCGCGCTCGCCATCACCCGCAGTTGATCGAGGATGCAAGCGAGGTGTTCTCAGATCTCCGACGGAGACCGCCTCAACCACCTCGGGGGATGCATTCTTTAACGACGGGAGCGTGCGCTCTTCTTCGCACTCTGCCTCTGCTGTGAATCTCGCTCGCGAAACATGCATGCATGAGGAGATATGGATGTTTGGTGATGGTGGAGATGGAGCGTTCCGAACTGGCCATTTGTCGCAGAGGAACGGAGCTGGCACAGGGGCACGGGCGTGCGTGCCTGCGCGCTCGCTCTCATACCCGTCACCCATCTCAATCAATCACATTTCTTCCCCCTTCCTCCCCCGTCCATCTCTATGTCGCAGGCAGGCGAGGCGGTGCACGACGTGTCACGATGCATGCGACGACGTGCTGATGCTTAGTTCGGGCTACGTGGGCGCGTTCGGTCGAGATAGGGCAGGGTCCCCGGGATCGGACCCGGCTCGGCATGCCAGGTGATCGGCGCCGAGACTTCTGGAACCCCGCTGCCCCACTCTGTAGCTCTGTTCTGCCGATCTGGCGATCAATCATCCCCATCGTCGCGGCGCTCTGTTTTGTCGGCAGCGGGTGGTGTGGCAGAAGTAGGCATGTGCGTATGGGTTGTCGTATGTGAGCACAGGCGGACGATGCATCGTGGGTGTGCATGAAGCGTGCAACTCTGGCTCCAGCGTCGTGGAGCAACGGCTTGTCACCCTCGGCCACCGGCATAATCGGGGGCGTGGACGGCCGCGCAAGCGTCATCCCTGTCGCCGGCTTCAAGAAAGTGGGGGGAGGGCGTGTGGGTCGGGCACACGGAGGGCGTTGGATGACGCACCGGAGCGCCAGGCTGGCAGGCGGAGCAGGGACACTGGCAGCAAATGTGCCCGACAGGACCCTCCGCCCCGTCTGGTTGAGCCGTGGGGGTGCGCCTATCGCGGACGAGGTCTTCAGAGGGCAGCTGGCAGCTTAATAGACTGCATGGAGGTCGACGGATGTACGGGGAGATCGTGGTGGAGCGGAGACCAAGAGGGGAGCTGGGGCCAGAGGATCCCCCGCTCGTTGTCACCGCCCCTTTATGCTCCGAGCCTCGCGCCACCGCTCAGCGTGGCGGCCCCCTGCTGAGTCCTGTGTGCGATGACAACACGCCTACGCCCCCAACATGGCTCCCTCGTGACCTGAGGGCCAAGCTTCGCAGGCCCAGATTGAGAGATCGGAAAGGACCCAACCCCTTGCAAGCAACGTTTGCGAGCAACCGCCAGCCGCAACCTGTCCGTAGCTTCTCCACCCGTCGCCCTATGCACTGCTCAGGCCTCTCGAGCAAGCTCTTACCTCTCCGAGGGCACCCACCGAACCCATTTCGTTATTCCTTGTAGGTGGGACCGCCAACCGGCCGCCAGATGCACCCGCCACTTCACCTCCAACTCCACTGTACTCCCCCTGCGACAGCCTCCGCGCGAACAGCAACCACACTCCACCACCTGCGCTACTCTTTTCGCCGCTCTCGGAGCATCTCCGCGACACCGGCCCGCGCTGCCTCAGCCCTTACTCACCCCAAAAACCGCAGTAATCGTCGAGTACAACGCCTCGTTATATCAGTCGGTAGATTAAATGACTCTTAATTGCAGCTTTAGCTGGTTGATCATTCGGTCGTGGGTTCGAGCCCCACACGAGGCTTCTCTTTTGGCCCAGCGCAGCAGGACATGCACTGGAAGCGACTGGGAGGGGCAGAGGACGGCAGGAGGCGTGGAGGACCGCTGGGAGATGGAGAATGGAGGTGTAGGCGGTCATGGTTGGTGGTTGGTGGGTTTGCCTGACCATTCACTCTCCATGGCTCTCCATACGGACCCGTGAGGGGCGCCCGCGCCAGCTCGAACGCATGTTCCTGCGCTCGCAGGGAGCCGCGCCACAGCGCTAGGTGTGGCTGCTTGCCGCTCTGCATTGCATCAGCTGCCTACTGAGTTGCCCCGGCATCCTGATCGCACCCGACTCCCCGCTCTGCGAACCCCTCCACCGTCAGAGCATCAGTTCCGCCGACCCCACGCTCGAGCGATGCTATACCATGATCATGCCTATGTGCCTCTATGCGGACGCCTCGGACGCCTTCGCCTCGGCCAGCTTGTTCTTGAGCTTGATGGCCATGGTGCCGGGGACGTGCTTCAACCCGTCTGTTGTTAGCTGGGGTTCGGTGAGGAAAGCTATGCCCTTCTCTGGTGGTAGGCCTTCCATGTCCCGGCCGCCTGTCTATCCGCTCTCCCGAGTAGGAGCCTCTCGGCGCAGCGCGCGCAGGTGCCACTCCCCCAGCTTGCTCGCCCGACCACCACGCCGAAGTGTTCCTCCGCAACGCTCTTCACCGCCCGTCCACACTCACAGTCCGCCCGGTTCCGGTAGTACTTCTCGGCGAGGTCCGCCCGCCCGAGGTTGATGCAGCGCCCCACAATCTCCGTCGACGTCTGCTTGCTAACGCCGTACCCGTTAACGCGCCATTGTTGGATCACGCGGCCGAGCTCCTCGAGCTCCTCGGGCGTGTCGCTCAGCTGCACAACCTTGCGCAGGTTGCCGGCGCGGTGCTCCTCCCGCCCGTGCGTGGGGTTCATGATGCGCGCGATGAACTCGGCGCGGCGCGCGGACCGGTCGCCCCCGCCGGTCGGGAGCTCGGCCACCGAGTCGTCGAAGAGGTCGTCCATGTCCGCGTCCTCGTCCGCCGCGGCCGCCCTGCCCTTCCAGGCTGCTGTCAGTTCGCCTTAACCTGCGCAACTCACCAACTGCAGAGGAGTGGAGAGAGCGGGTTGCTGGGAGGAGGCGGCGGAGGGCGAGCATTGTTGTTGGTGAGTCCGAGGTCCGAGGTCTCAGCAGATGGACTTTTCGGAGACGAGAGGCAGATCGCGAGCGTGCCTGGAGTGACTGGGGGTGGCCGTGGGAGAGTTGAGAGAGGTCATCTCCCCCCACTTATGCACGTGGTCGTAGAGCGCGTTGGTGATGCTTGACCCCCTGGCACAGCACCGCGCAGCGGTCAGGGTGGAGGGGGGGGGTGATGGGCTGTGGTGCCTGGCTGGCTACGTACGCAGGCGGAACAACCCCAGGCGCAGTGAGAGTCCATCTCGCCCCTCTGTGCCGTCTGTGCCCTCTGCGCCCCGCGACGTGTCACCGTACACCGTACACCGTACACCGTACTACACCACTCACAAAGTCACAACCACTGAACGACGGTTGACAACTCAATCGTCAACACTCTTCCCAACACTCTTTTAAAACCCATGCGGTCGACCACACATCGGCGCACCCACTACCACGACGACGACGACCTCGCTGACCCGAGGCCCTGGGAGACACGCGTCCCTCCCTCCAGATACGGCTCTGGAAGAGACAGAGCCGCAGCACCAGACCTCCCTCTCTACGCCATGGACAAGGAGAAGGAGCACGCCCTCGCCGAGGCCGCGGGTGAGACTGCCCCGCTCAACGACGACGGCCAGGGCAAGTGGGACAAGGGGCACGGCGCTGGGCCGGGTGTGGGCGGGAGGCGCGGCCTGCCACCACGACAACGGCTTGATGGCTGGGTGAGTGTTATTGCGCATTCCGGCTCGGCTGTGGGTGGAGGGTCGTGACAGTCGGCGAGCATCAGCTCGCTGCCAGTGCATCCCAAGCGAGCAGTGTGACGGAGCGGACAGGGGGACAAGCGTCCTTTGGCCTTTGTTCTCACAGTGCGCATCGCATCGCACAAGTGACGTCCTCGGGCTTGGGCGCGGAGCGGTGTTGAGAGCTCGGCGAACCTCAGCGAGCTCTGTGCGAGCACATACCGGATTCCGCCAGCACATATCTTGGGGTTGGCCGGCGGGCGACCGCGAACGATCACTCTCCCCTACATCCCTTGTTCCATCACACGTCGAACCTCCACCACACATCTTCCACCTCAACCTCATACCAACCACCACGGCAATGCTGACCCGCAGCAAGGCATCTACCAGGAGAACGAGGAGCTAGTGTGGACCGGCGTGTACACATTGCTGAGCATGATCACGCGCTTCTGGCGCATCGGCGCCGCCAACTTTGTCGTGTGGGACGAAGCACACTTTGGCAAGTTCGGCTCGCACTACATCAACCGCGACTTCTACTTCGACGTGCACCCGCCGCTGGGCAAGATGCTCGTCGGATTCGCTGGTCTGATCTCGGGCTACAACGGCGGCTTCGAGTTCAAGTCCGGCGTCGAGTACCCCGACAGCGTGCCCTACACCGCCATGCGCGTCATACTCGCGTCCTTTGGCGTCGCCCTCGTCCCCCTCGCGTGGCTGACGGCCGGCGAGCTCGGGTGGTCGCGGTTCACGCGCCACTGGGTCACACTGTGTGTCCTCTGCGACATTGGGTGGCTCTGCATCTCGCGCTTCATCCTCCTCGACTCGATGCTCCTCTTCTTCACCTTCACCACGGTGTTCGGCCTCGTCAAGTTCCACAACCAGCGCCACCACTCGTTCACCGAGGACTGGTGGATCTGGCTCGTCTTCACTGGCTGGTCGATCGGCTGCGTGCTCTCCGTCAAGTGGGTCGGCCTGTTCGGCGTCGCCCTCGTCGGCCTGTACACGATCGAGGACCTGTGGGAGAAGTTTGGCGACCTCTCGATGCCGGTCCGCGTGTACGCCAAGCACTGGGCCGCTAGAATCGTGTGCCTCATCATGCTCCCCTTCTTCATCTACGCTGCGTGCTTCAAGATTCACTTCCTCATCCTCAACCGTTCGGGGCCAGGTGACGCGCAGATGAGCTCGCTCTTCCAGGCGGGGCTCAAGGGCAACGACTTTGCGCAGTCGCCGCTCGAGGTCGCGTACGGTTCCCGCCTCACGCTCAAGAACTTTGGCTACGGCGGCGGCCTCCTCCACTCGCACGTCCAGACGTATCCCATCGGCTCGATGCAGCAGCAGATTACCTGCTACCACTACAAGGACAACAACAACGACTGGGTCGTGACGCTTCCTTGGGGCGCCGAGGAGGCCAACCCCGATGACATCCGCTTCCTCAAGGATGGCGACGTCATCCGTCTCGTGCACTCGCAGACCAACCGCCAGCTGCACTCGCACCCGCTCGCCGCTCCAGTGACCAAGGAGGACTGGGAGGTGTCAGGCTATGGCAACCAGACGATCGGCGACGAGCAGGACCACTGGGTCGTCGAGGTTGTCGACGACACGCAGCGCAAGAAGAAGGATGCCACGGACGGGCGTATCCACGCCCTCACCACGCGCATGCGCTTCCGCCACCAGAACCTCGGGTGTTACCTCCGCGCGGCCAACTCGGTGCTCCCCCAGTGGGGCTTCAAGCAGGTCGAGGTGTCGTGCATCAAGACCAACGACCCCAAGGATGTGCACACGTACTGGAACGTCGAGTCGCACTGGAACGACAAGCTCCCGCCCGGCAACCTCAAGATGTATCGCTCGCCTTTCTGGCGCGACTTTGCGCACCTCAACGTCGCAATGTGGACGTCGAACAACGCCCTCGTCCCCGACCCGGACAAGGAGGACATTCTCGCCTCGCAGCCGAGCGACTGGCCGTTCCTTCACCTCGGCCTGCGCATGTGCGGCTGGGGCGACAACCAGATCAAGTTCTACCTCCTCGGCACGCCGCTCGTATGGTGGTGGAGCAGCGTGTGCGTCCCCGGCCTGCTGCTGATCGCGGGCTGGTTCGTCCTCCGCATGCAGCGCCACTACAAGGACTGGGCGCCAGGAGAGTGGGACCACTTCCTCTACGTGTGCAAGGTGTCGTTCTTCGGCTGGTTCCTGCACTTCAGTGAGTTATTTGATGTTGGCTCAGCTCACACCAGTTCCCTTCCTCATCATGGGCCGTGTCACGTACCTGCACCACTACCTTCCCACCTTGTGGTTCGCTGTCCTTATGGCGGGGCAGGTTCTGGACCTGCTCTTCTTCGCCTCGCCGCGCTGGTCGCCCAAGGCTAGGCTCGGCTGGTTCGTGCTCTGGACTGGCGCACTCATTGTCAACTTCTGGTGGTTCAAGGACCTCGCGCTCGGCATCCACGGCAACGTAAACGACCACCCAGGATGGCAGTGGCGCCGGTCGTGGAACGTGAGTATGACGAGCAAGGCCCGAAGGGCCGCGCGCATTTGGCGTATGTGTTCAACGCTGACAACAGATCTACAACGGGTCCTAAGACCCCCATCAGTAGCCACTGAATGCTATAGATTACATCCTTGCTACATGTCCTTGACCCACATCTCATACCTGTACTTCATGCCCTTCTCCTCCACCTCGCCCTCGGGCACGTCCCACCCGACCCACGCCTTGAGCTCGTCGTGGCTGGCCAGCCGCCACCCGGGGAGGGTCGTAAAGTCCGCGAGGAAGACGTCGCACGGCAGGCGCTCAAGCACGCGGGTGAGGAGCACGCGGTCGACGTTGTTCGGCAGCGCAGCATTGTACAGCGTCGCCCCGCCGATGAGGAACACGCGGTGCGTGTTCTCGGGCACGGACGCGAGCGCGTCCTCAAAGCTCGCGTGCGCCGTCGTGAGGTTGGCGTTCGCGTCGACCTGCGCCGGCGAGCGCGAGATGACGAGGTTGTGCCGCTCGCGCAGCGGGCGGAACTTGGGGGGGATGCCGTCCCATGTCCGCCGGCCCATGAGCACGGCGTTGCGCTTGCCGCCCTGGGCCGAGGGCTCGCCGGTCGTGACTGGGGTCAGCGACGGGGGGCGGGGTGGGCGGGGCAAGACGAGGAGAGGAGAGTCGACTCACCGCGCGCAAAATACTTCATCTCGCCTGGCAGTCGCCACGGGAGGCCTCCCTCGCGCCCGATGCCGTTGTCGAGCGTCGCGGCGACGATGGCCGTGAGCGGGCGCGGCTTGGGGATCGCGGCAGGCAGCGACATTGCGGATGAGAGAAATCGGACGCGTCGCGTCCAACATTGCCCCCCGCGTAAATGGGGGGCGGAAAGAAGCGGGGGCACGGCAGCGTCATCGCCAGCTCACGATCACAGACGTCGACACCACGCCATCCACCATGCCCGTGAGTCCGCTCCTAGCCTCGCCGGGATGCTGGGGGGTTCTGCGTCCTGGATCCGCCTCCATGGATGGCTGCGTTGACGCGCTCCCCGCTGTCACCCTCAGCTGCCCCCTCCGCACCCCGCTTCTCCGCTGACGCCAGGCTTACCACTCCGCGTTCAACGACGACCCCGTGCAGCAGATCGGCAACACGGCCGTGCTGCCCATCAACTGGCAGCACGTCAAGGGGAGCACGCTGGTTACGCCCGATCCCAGCCGGCCAGACATTGTCGAGGAGGCGCTCGACCTCTTCCGCGCCAACTGCCTCTTCCGCAACTTTGAGATCAAGGGTGCGCGGCGAGCGAGCGAGTCGCAGCGGAGCAGGAGAGCACAGCGAGCGGACGCGGCGCTCAGAGCGGCGCGGCGGTGCATGCCCAAGCTTCTGAGGGGCGCCAGCGCAGTGCTGTGTTGCCGCAGCGGCTCCGATGGGGTGGAATCGGCGCCAGCTCTGAGAGAAGTGCGAAGCTGACTCCAGGCCCCGCCGACCGCACGCTCATCTACCTCATCCTCTTCATCTCGGACTGTATCGCCAAGCTCGCGCCGAGCGCGGGCCGCCCCTCCCCGGGATACCAGGAGGCCGGGAAGAAGCTGGCCACCCTCGCCGTCGACAACTTTGCGCTCCCCGGCGAGCCGGGGTTCCCCCTCAACTCGATGTACCACCCGCCGGGAAACCGCGGGGAGGCTGGTGAGTGCGGCAGCGATCGGGAGCAGGTGCGGGGGTGGTGCTGGGCGGAAGGAGTGCTGGTGGAGAAGGGGCGCTCCCGCCGCACTAATGGGGAACGATGGACAGTGAGCTAACCCCCAGAGCAGCTGCGCTCGTACCTCACGCAGGCGCGTTCTGAGCTGGCGGCGCGCCTCGTCGACCGGCTGTATGCGCCCGAGCCCGTCATCGGCGCCGACGGCAACCCCACGGGCCAGGTTGGGCCGCGCCCCGCGCAGCCGAGCAAGTGGTGGATGTCGTTCCAGAAGCGCCGGTTCATGGGGCGTGCGCTCTAGCGAGCAGAGCGAGCGCGAGAGGAGACGCACACTGCGGGCGTATGAGAGCACGCAGCGAGTGGTGCCGAGGATGATAGATACGGCATACTAGATGCAAAGTGTAGTTACGATCTCCCAAGCTGCAGACTCATGACTGCCATACGCACCAGCAGCTGACACGAACCCATGCATATGCTCAAGACTATGATGCGATCGGAGCCGCTGCGCGCGCTCCGTGACCAGGACCACCTCCATGGCCACCGTCGGCAGGCGTTCCACCCCGCCCGCCCCGCTTCCCGCCGCCACCGCCCCGTCCACGCCCGCGTCCCCTGCCACGACCGCCCCGGCCGCCGCCGCCCTCGCGCCCGCCCTCTCGCGTGGGACTGTCGTCGATCCGCGCCTCCTGCGGCGCCTTGTTGCTCTCGCGCTCGCGGCGTCCGCGGCCCTCATCCTCGCCGCGGCCCTTGCCCTTCCTTGACTCACGCGGCTGGGCCTGGCCGTTGGCACCCGCACCGGCGTTGCTCTGGCCCGCCTCCTCTTGCTCGCCGCTGGCAGCGGCACGCCCCTTGCCCTTCCCGCGCGTGGCGACGCGGCGCTCGCCGCGCCCCCTTCCGCGCCCGCGCTCGCTTTCGCCGCGCGCGTTGTCGGTGGTCCGCTGCGTCTCCCACCAGCGCTGGAACTCCTCCTCCCGGGCCCGTTCCGCGGCGGCGGCACTCTCCTCGGCCTGGATCTCCGCGAAGCTCTTGGCCGGCTTCTTCGTGGCCGCCGCCGCCGCGTCGCGCTCCTGCTGCTGGATCGCGAGGAGCGAGAACGCCTGGCTCGGGGAGCCGGGGGAGATGGTGGGCGCGGCGTACGTCGTGGGCGTGGTCCACGCCGCGCCCTGTCGCCGGGTCGGGGTGGCGCCGAGGCGCTGCGGCTGGATTACGTGACCGACGGGGATGGCGGCCATCGAGCCAGTCGCCCGCGTGGGCGGGGGAGGAGCCTGGGAGGCCTGCACGGCGGCGAGGGAGGTTGGGCGCGCCTCGACAGGGCGCCAGGCCCCTGCCGTCGCTGAGGGGGATGGGCGGCTCAGCGCAGAGGTCGAAGGTGAACCATTGGCTCTGGGCGTCGTGGTCGCCCCAGGGGCGGGTGGACGCGCTGGCGTGCGCGTCGCGGCGGCCTCCGCCATGATGCTCCGCAGGTCCACCTTCTCCTGCTCGACGGTTCTCGACTTCCACACCGGCTTGCCTGAAGACGAGCCCGCGCCCAGGCTCAGCGGCGTCATTGGGCGCCCGCTCCCCGTCGAGGGGTTAGGCGAGGGAGCCTGCCGAGGCGTCGTGCCCGCGCTGGTCTCCTCGTCCATTGTGAAGATTTCGTCGACGGGCGCAGCGGGGGTGAGGGGCTTGAGATCTGGCGTGGTCATGGGCGACGTGGACGGCCGGCGCGCCTCGAGGAGCGGCGACCGCGGCTTCCACTTGTACGCCTGGCGCACGCGCGGCGTCGGGATGTCCTGCACCGCGATCCACTCGCGGTGTTTGACCATCAGCTCGTCCACGAGGATGTTGGAGCGCGGAACGACTGCCTTGTCCCCCTGCTTGACACCAATGGTCTTGGAGAGGTCGCGGAGCACGTCCTCGTCCATGTCGTCGAGGAGGCCGCTCTCGAGCATCGTCTCCATGCACGCCGAGATGTAGTCGAAGATGCTTGCCCGGAGCTCGGCCGCGCGGTAGAAGGACGCTTCCACGGCGAGCGCGGCCGCATTGAAGGGGTTGCAGTGCTTCGCGATCACGCGGGAGCAGACCAGCACGAGGCGGTCCATCAGGAGCTCGGTGGCGGCGGCGAGCACCTCGAAGACAAAGTCGAGGAACTCGTCCAGCGTCTCCTGGTGCAGATAGTCGAAGAGGTCGTCCTCCTTCCCCTCGTGGATGAAGCGGAAGACGAGCTTCATCGGCCGCCATCTCAGGTGCTCCATGTGCACGACGACGTTGTCGTCATCGTCCGCCTCTCGTCGCTGTAGCGTCCAGTCGCGATCGGCAAACATCGCCTCGAAGAAGGGGCATCGGGCGCGGAGGAGCGCCGAGTTGACCGCCACCTCGCGGTCTGCTAGGACCACAACGACGTCGCACACCTCCGAGGGCGGTGTCGACGACTGCGCAAAGAACGTCGCGAGGTCGCTGGGCAGGGTCTTGGTGCTGATCGCCGTCTTCGACTGGAGGTCGAGCACCGGCTTAAGCGGCGCGAGTTCCAGGACGTCTGCGAAGCGCCGGAGGTCGCGCTTGATGTCTGCGATTGGGAGGGAGAGGTCGGGGAACTTGGCCTGGAGCGCGTGCACCACGCGCGAGTCCCACACGGTGGCGAGCTCATCCGAGTAAAGGTACTGGAGGAGCAGGAGTGCCACGAGCGGATGACAGGCGTCCATCTTGATGACTGGCCGCCCGTCCTCCGCGCGCAGCTGTAGTCCCTCCACGTCCTGACCCGAGAGTACCCTCGCGAACGCCGCCGCACGCAGGCAGAGCACAACGCTGTGCGCAGGGATGGTGTAATCGCCCACTGCGATCGAGACGTCGCTCCCGAGCAAAGGCTCAGACCATGCGAACAGCGAATCCGTGCTATGCCCTTGCCACCTATTGAGGACGTGGCAGAATTGCGTCGCAACCACTGTGTCGTGATGCACCGAGTTGATGCTCTCCTCCTCCTCCTCGTCCGTGTCGCGGCGCACGATGGGCCGATCAAAGTCCTCAGCGGTCTTCTGGCTCTCGTACCGCCGCACGTGCGGCTGGAGGGAGAACAGGTCCTCCTCCAGCGTCTTGCCCTTCAACGCGATGTGCGATGGGCGCGCGTCCACGCGGATCGCGGCAAAGCCGCCTGTCTCGTTCGCCGCAACCTTGATAATTCGCTGGAGGTACGGAATGCGGCGGAACTTGAGCGCACCGGAACCGCCCTTCGTTCGCTGCCGCACGAACACGTGTCCGGACTTCGTGCAGATGATCACGCTGCCGTCTGGGCCAAGCGCCATGTCCTTGACGGCCGTGAAGCTCTTTCTCAACGCCCACAGGATCTGTGGCTTGACGATAACGTGGCGGTCGCGCACGTCCTTGCTCGCCTCCTCCGACGGGTGCGGGAGCGTGAAGGTGCACACGTCCCCTTTTGCTGATAGTGTTGCGAAGTTTTGCCCGCAGCTGGTGACCTTTACGATCGTTGGGTCCATGCTAACGTGCCCGGGGTTCTTGGGGCCCTTGAGGGACTTTTGCGGCGAGCTGAAGTTGATCTTGAAGTGCGCGTCGTGGTGGAAGCACATGACCTCGTTCGAGTCGAGGAGGCAGATCATCGCGTAGTCGGAGAGTGCGACGTCGATGACGGGCTGCGAGATGGCCGTCACCTTGCGCGGATTGATCTGCGTCGGGTTCGCAGCCTTTTCGTATCCCAGGTGGCCAAGGTTTGTGCCCCATGTCCAGACAGCGTCGGCGGTCCAGCACGCGCTGCTCATGCGCCCAGCGGCGACGCCGCGCACCCACTCCTTCTTGAGCGCGCCCACGATGCGCTTCGGCGTCGTCTGGACGATGAGCTCGTCGTCCTTGGCGAACGGTGATGGGTTGGCAGGCGCCTCGATGATGTACCCGAGCTGCGCGTACCGGTTGCTACCCCAGGTCAACACGTAGCCGCCGCTCGTCAGCGCGAGCGTGTGGTCGGGGCCGAGGGCGAGCGCAACCACCGTGTGCGGGAAGTCGGGAAGCGGGAGGAGTGGGAGTTGCGAGTGGATCTTCTGGCCGAGGCGGCCCGCCGACCCAAAGCCGCAGAGGCTGAGGTTGCCGCGGGACTCCGCGGTGACTACCCCCGTGTGGAGCTTGGCCATCTGCACGTCGCGCACGCCGATGTGGAAGAATCTCTCGGCGGGGTCGGGGTGGTCGCTCGCCTGCCGCTGTGTGAGCAGGTTGACGCGGTCGGGGAACGCCTTGTCCGCCGACGCGTCGCCGAGGCCCAATGTCGAGTTGCCTGTTGTTAGTGCGGCCAAGGCGCCACTCACGGTTCACGCCCCACACGTAGAGGTCGGTGCCAACGACGTCGCCACCGACATCGGGAGGGTTCGTGCCCTCCACCGTTCCATTGAAGAGGTCAAAGGCCGTAAGGCCTTCGTTGTCGGTGACAGACACGTCGGTATCGGGACGCGCAAGGAGGTCGCGCGCGGCGCGGATGTTGCCGACGTAAAGCGCGCGATGGAGGGCCGTGTACCCCGACTCGTAGTCCTGGAGGTTGACAGAGAGGGAGGGGTTGCGCATAAGGATCTGGAAGAACTGGTACGCCTGTGGGGCGTTGCTCCCCGCCGCGAGGTGGAGCACACTGCCGTCAGCTCAGCTTCTCGTGGAGACTCGTACGTTCTCCCGAGCGGATCGCGCTCGTTGGGGTCCGCCTTGGGCACGAATCCGCTCAGCGTCCACGAGCGTCCGCCCGAGCTGCTCTGCCGCGCCCCGTTTGCGGAGGGCGCGGCGCCGTCGAGCTCCTGGCGGAACGCCTTGACGTTGCCATGGTAGTAGTGGGCGTGGAGGTTGGGCATGCGCAGAGGAGGCTCAGACCACGCAGATGCGACTTTGTGGAAGACGCGTCCGCGGTGTGATCTGAGTGGGTGAGCAGCCTTGGGCTACTCGGAGTCGGCGGAGTCGGTGCCGAGGGCTTCGGTGCCGAACGTGTCGACGGGACGTGCGATAAGGCCGGGTGGCGTGGGTGGCGACAAGTGATGGCGGATGGGAGATGAGTTGAGGTCGCGATGAGGTATGAGTGATGGCGGGGGGAGAGTGATGGGGATGCGATAGACGCGTGGATGCGATGTCAACAAGTGACGAGTGGATGTGGTGGGTTGGGTTCAAGAACGTGCGGCACATGACGGTAGCCGGCCAAGAAGAGTGGAGGTTGGCTGCACCCAGCTGCGCGCCCAGCTGCGCCCTGGCAGAGTGGCAACAGTTTGGGCCACTTTGGTCCTCATCTTTCGGCCAATCCCCGGTCTTGCGACTGCGATCAATGCCACTCACATCCCACTTCGTCTTTGATTGCTCATGCACCCACCATCTATGCTTCGACGACATGGACGCTATCGCCAGGATGCGAACCGGGAGATGCAAAAATGAAGCCAATTGGCAGGTCTATCTCTCCTACAAATGATACAATTACAGCCAATCTAAGCCACCGGCGCAGGCGCAAGCCCGGCAGCCGCCGCCTTCTCCTCAAACTTCTTCTTCATGTCCCAGTAGTTCGAGTGCAGCCCACACTCGGACTTGGACTTGCCTTGCCACCGCCCGGAGCGCTCCCCCGAGTCGCCGGCGTTCGGGTCCGGCTTCTGCGTAGAGTGCACGTCGCCGATCGAGCGGTACCCCTGGTCCAGCAGCGGGTTGTATGGCACGCCCCTGCTGTCAGCAACTGGGGTCAGCTAACTCACTCCTTGTCAACATAGTCCTTGACCTCCTTGAATGACCAGGTGATGAGAGGGTTGACCTTGAGGAGGCCGCGCTCGTCGACCTCGAGCACCTTGAGGCCCGCGCGCTCGGCGCCCTGGCTCCTCCTGCGCCCGGTGATGACGGCACGCACCCCGAGGTCCTTGTACGCCCGGGCGGCGGGCTCGACCTTGACGAGGTAGTCGTAGCTCGCCTCGTCCGTCTCCCACAGCCGGTCCCCGTACTTGGCAGCGAACTCATCGGCCGTCGACACCCCAGGCGGCCTGTAGACGTGCAGCTCGGCGAGGTACGTATCCACGACCGTCTGGGCGAGCTGCGTCGTCTCCTCGAAGTGGTAGAGCGTGTCGAGGAAGATCAGGGGCACGGGGTGCGTCACCTCGCGCTCGATGCCGATCTTGGAGAGCATGTCCACCGCCGCCAGGCCGGTACTGAGGTCAGCTTCCGTCTGGATGAATAAGCTCACAGGCCAAAGGCAGTGGTCTGGTAGAGGCCGTCAATGTTGTCGATGGCCCAGACGAGGACCTCCTGGGGCGTCTTGTCCTCGAGCTGCTTGTTGATCTCGTCGATCTGCTCGGGGGTGTACTGGGGAGTGAGACGGTCGTCGTCGGCAGACATGTTGGAGGAGGCTTGGGGGGGGGGGGGGTTGGCTTCTGGCGTGCGTGGGTGATGCGTGAGAGCGACTCTTTATGAGGAGCTAGAGGCGTAGTGAGTGAGTAGAGAGAACGAATGTATCTTTGTCATGATCGCGTCGTTGGAGTAGTGTGCTCCTTCAGATGTCGGTCCCCACCCAGAGAACATTGTGAGATTGCGCAATCGCAACAGTCCCATTCCAGAACGCGTCCTAACCCCACCCCAGGCCCTCAGGCCCTCAGGCACTGCCGCCTTCCCCCGCTCCTCTCCCCCACCGCGTGATCAGCGCGTGGCAGTGAAGCGGGACCAAAATTTCGGTGGACTCTGTGGACGAGTGGTGACACGTCAGAGGCGTACGGTGACGTGCCAGTGGTGAGTACGTTAGTGGTGGAGGTGGAGGCGCCACGTCCTGGAACACGGTTACTTTGTCCTTCCAACATCTTCGACTGATTTCCTCTTATTACATCTCATCTCTCTAGGACCTCGGTCCATCTAACACTCTCTCAACATGCGCCTCCCTCGAAATCTCCTCCTCCTCCTCGCCTGGGTCCTCCCAGCAGTCAGCGCTGCCATCCTTGCCATCGATTATGGAGCAGACTTTACAAAGCTGTCCCTCGTCAAGCCCGGCGTCCCCTTCGACATCCTCCTCGACCGTGACAGCAAGCGCAAGATTCCCAGTGTCGTGAGCTGGAAGCGCGAGGACCGCGTCGTCGGTACCGAGGGCAAGCTCGCCGTGAGTAACCCCCTGACCATCTCACCTGACCCTCAGGCCACAAGATTCCCCAACACTCACTTTCCCTACATCAAGGCTGTCCTCGGCCAGACCGAGGTGCCCAACCTCGACATCTTCCCCAACCCTCCTGTCCTTGCTGAAGGCGGCTCCCTCGTCTTCCCCCACGACAAGATCCCCAAGCACATCACCCCCAAGCCCAACGAGAAAGAGGCATGGACGCCCACCGCGCTCCTCGCACACCAGATCGCGTACTACAAGTCGCTGGCCGACGCCGCCGCTGGCGAGTCCGTTACCCAGGCTGTCGTGACCGTGCCTGCGTCGTGGAACCAGGCGCAGCGCAGGGCGTACCGCGACGCTCTTGAGCTGCAGGGCATCCAGTGCATGGCCATGATGGGCGAGGGCACCGCGATCGGCCTCAACTACGCCATGACCCGCACCTTCCCGGACTACAACCCCGAGACTGGCGAGGGCGAGAAGGAGTACCACCTCGTGTACGACTCTGGCGCGCTCTCGACCTCGGCGACTGTCCTCGCCTTCTACCAGACCTCGTGGAAGCCCACGCCCAACTCGAAGATGCTCATCAACACTACCCACGTCGAGGCGCTCGGCGTTGGGTGGGAGGACGTTGGTGGCATCAGCCTCGACCTTGCGCTTCGCGACCTCATTCTGGACGACTTTATCACCAAGACAGGCAAGAAGGACATCATCAACGACAAGAAGGCCATTGCCAAGATCGACAAGGAGGCTATCCGCGTCAAGCAGATCCTCAGTGCCAACCAGGAGAGCATGACCTCAATCGAGTCCGTGTTCGATGACATCGACTACCGCTCCAAGGTGTCGAGAATGGCGCTCGAGGGCAAGTTCGAGGGCAAGATGGCCGACTTCATGAAGCCCATCAAGCAGGCCCTTGATGCTGCCGGCCTCGAGCTCAGCAACATTTCGTCGGTCATCCTCTTCGGTGGCAACACGCGTGTTCCCTTTATCCGCGCCGAGCTCCACGAGGTCCTCGGTGGCGACGAGCTCATCGCCCAGAACGTTAACGCAGACGAGAGCGCTGTCCTCGGCGCTGCGTTCTACGGTGCATCTCTCAGCCGCCAGTTCAAGATGAAGTCGGTCCAGGTCCACGAGCGCAGCATCTACGACATCAAGATGGGAGACGAGATCATCTTCCCTGCTGGCACGCCGCTCGGTGAGCGCAAGTCGTTCCTCCTCAAGCCAAAGGACGAGATCGACCTCACCTTCTCCCAGAACGGCACCCCCATCTCGCAGCTCTCGATCTCCGACATCAAGGACGCGCTCGCCAACTTCACTGGCTCCGAGCCCGCGGTCAACATCACCGTTAGACTCGACGCTAGAGGCGTTCTCGGCGTTGCCAACGCTGCCTTGGTCTCGGGTTCCAAGGACGAGGCCGCTTCTGGTGGCGTTGCCGGTGCGCTCAAAGGCATGTTCGGCGGCAAGAAGGAGGAGGCGACCGACGCCGAGGTCGAGGCTGAGGCCGACACAGAGCATCCCGAGGCGGAGAACAACGCCACCGAGAAGCCCGCCAAGAAGGCTGTGAAGCCCCGCGTCGCCCTCAAGTTCCGCGAGAAGCCCCTCGCCGCCTCGCACCTTACCAAGGAGCAGAAGCAGCAGGCGAACCAGCGCCTGCGCGCGATTGCCTTGTACGAGGGTGCGATGCGCGCGCGCGAGGAGGCGCGCAACATGCTCGAGGGATACCTCTACAAGCTGCAGAACCTTCTGTCGGGCGACGAGGAGGAGCACAAGAACCTGCACGCCTTTAGCACCAAGACGGAGCGCAAGCGCATCAAGGACCTCGTGGACGAGACGCTCGAGTGGCTGCACGAGCACGCCGAGCAGGCGACGGTGCACTCCCTGATCGGGAAGCGCGAGGCCATCGAGGCGCTCGAGCAGCCGATCGTGACGCGCTTTGACGAGTTCGAGAAGCGCCCGGCTGCCGTCGTAAACTTCCGTACCGCGCTGTACGCGGGCCGCGCGTTCGTCGACGAGGCGCGCGAGAACGTTACTGCCGCTGCTGAGGAGGCCAAGAAGGCGCCCGTCGACCAGCCGGTCGCGCCGCCACGCTACACCGACGCCGAGATCCAGGGGATCGAGGACATGATTATCGAGGGCGGCAAGTGGCTCGACGAGCTCATGGAGAAGCAGATGCAGCTCAACGAGGACCCGACCGCCGACCCCGTCATCTTCGTCAAGGACCTCGACGAGCGGGGGCAGAAGATCCAGGCCGCCGTCCTTCGCCTCACGTCGCGGAGGCCGCCACGCGCACCCAAGATCAAGCCCGTTAAACCGAGCGCGAGCCAGGAGAAGCCCGAGGAGAAGGAGGCAAAGGAGAGCAAAGAGGCTCCGAAGCACGAGGAGCTCTAGAAGTAGACCACATGTATCCCATCTGCATTGATTTATTCGCGCTGAGTCAGTGGTGGATGGCACTAGATGGGTGGAGAGCCTCCACCACAACCCTCCACCGGACCTCCGCCAAGCCACGTTTTGCTCCCGCCTCCACTCCGCATGACCGAACGGAGCGCTCAGCGACCCACCTCTCCATCTCTCCGTCTCCAACTCCCACTTGCCCATCCTGCCGTCCGCAACCGACTTCATCAGTGCGTCTTCCATCACCCTACGGAGCTGGATCGGGTTTGAGAGCTAACCCCAGCCCTCCCATTCCTTGGTCGCACACCCATGGGCCCCTTCACCAACCCCTTCCGCCGCGCGGCGGCGGAGAACGCGTCCGGCCAGATCACCGTCCACGTCAAGTGGGGTCGCGAGCGGTGAGTTGACTCAAATGGCTAAGCGCCAATGTTCGGGGCGCTGCGCACACCACACACCACAGAGCAGTGACTGCGCACGTGGAGCCGCGAAGACGCCCATGTCCCTCCTTGACCCTCGAGCACTGCTGACTGACCAGCTTCAATATCCCCATCCCGAACGCGGACATGACCCCCCTCTCCCAGCTGATCGGCACGCTCTCCCACCAGACCGGCATCCCCCCTGACCAGCTGAAGATCGTGCACAAGGGCGCCGTGCTCAAGGACCCGCTCCTCACCCTCTCCTCCTACGGAATCACGGACGGCTCCAACCTCACCATGGTCGGCAAGGAGGGCCCCGCCCCTTCGGCCCCCGCTCCAGCGCCGGCGCCGCAGGTGGTGAAGAAGAAGAACAAGCAGCCGGACACGGACAACGAGCAGGTCTTAGTCGACTGGATCCGCAACCTCGTCAACGGCGTCATCAACCCGCTCGAGGCCAGCATCGTGACGTTCGTGCACCAGGC
>JAMALN010000766.1:0-18668 GCA_023630115.1 Cutaneotrichosporon sp. PK4640 | reverse complement strand
CCGGCAAATTGCATCCTCTCGAGCTGTACGTGATCAGGTCGCTGCACGGGTCTCGCTCACTCCAAGGAAATCATCAGGCTAGGCGAGGAGATTGACGAGGAGCAGGAGGAAGAATGGTACCTGATGCGTCTCGACAGCGGTCTGTCTGCCCTGCAGACTACCGATTTGATCCTCGGATGGATCTGCATGGAGGACGATGGAGTGAGTCGCTTCACAATCGCCCCACACAATCGCCCCACCCCAGCCTACTAACAGCAAGATCAAAGCGCATGCCGACTCGCTGATGTCGCGCAAGAGCTTGTCGATAGACGACGTGGTCGCAGTTCTCAGGGGTAGGTGATACTGCCTGGCGCGAGGCTGACATCAGAACGCGCAAGCTACATCGATATCGACGAGGGCCGCGTTGAACCCGACGTCCTCCAGCAGAAGCTGGTGTTGGATGGCCTGATCAACTTCCTCAGCGGAGGCCAGTGAGAGATGCATGATACACTAATTGCATAGTACATGTGAACAACAATCTAGAAACCGTGCCTACGCTTGGTTGCCTTCTTCTTCGACGCTTTTGAGGTCGCCTCCGGGCGGGCGCCGTACGTCCCGCGCTCGATCTGGGTCTGCGGAAACGGGTCGGGATCACTGAGGACGGTCGGAGATGGCGGCATCCGATTGAATGTGGGACTGGGAAGGCTCTCGTGCGCAGCGTGTGGGGTTGGGAACCTTCTTATCGGGCTTGACTGCGGGTAAAGCCTGGGGAGAGGACTAACAGGGCGCGCTCCAAACTGGGGGATAGACGATTGAGATGGGAAGTGGCGCGGAGGGTCGACACGGTCCGCATGCTCGCGCCTCGGGGGGGAAGGAATCAGAGAGGACGAGTGGCGGGTCGGCTTCCACTCATGCTGCAGAGGGTCAGCCCCCAGCTTCCAGTCGAGAAGGTGAGCGTGGGCAGTTCTCGTGTCCTGTGACGATGGAACAGAGGTCCAGCTGTGTCCGTTGATGTCCGGTGGTGCAACGTGAGGTGGAGGAGGGAGGACAGAGAAGGGGAGGCTGGGAGCTCTGTCGTCAAGGCTCAGTTGACCCGCAGCCTCGGCGAACAACTCGTCAACAGTCGGACCACGAGTCTGTGCGCCTGCCCTCGGAAGTGGATCGGTCGGGTACACAATCTTGGAGCTGAGGACCAAGTCGGTTCGCAGTCGTTGTTGCGCTCCGCCTCCGTCAATCTCCTTCCGCGCCTCAGAGGTCGCTATGGCCACGTCTCCGACAGCGTCGCCGAGTAGCGTGCCATTGGTCGCTGAGAAAGCGAAGTGAGAGGAAAGAGGGATACTGGCAATGTCACTCGCCGAGAGCGTCTCGTCGTAGCTGACGCTCCTCAGGACATGGGAGCGATTGGTGGGAGGGTCTGGGTACACTGCAGCCTGTGCCAGCTCAGATCTGTATGTCAGCAGGGCAGTGCACAAGTGACGGACCGTGTTGTAACCGTGTCGAAGTTCCCTTCGGGGTCTTGGAGATATGCCTTGAGTTCGGAAGGACCCAGCAACGGGTTCGCAGCGTCATCGTTGACGGCTATTGTCAGTGCTTGATTGGCGTTGGAACTAACCGAGCCATGCCCATCGGGCCGGAACAACGAGGTCTTTAGGCGGCGTCGTAGAAGCAGGTGCATCGATAAGAAGTCGATCGATTGCTGGATGTGAAGAGAGCGACGCCTCGGGTGCAACTTGTGAGGGAGCCCGCAGGTCGTCATCGGCGAAGGGTCTCTGCTTTCTTAAGGTGAGCTTGCCAATGCTTAATGCGCTGTCGCTAGTCGCAACCAGAGTAATCGTGCCCTTGGCCTTCTCGTACTTCGCAGGGGCGAATGGGATGAGGGTGTTGATTCCACCCATTGGTGGCACTGAGAGTACCCAGGGGTCGGAAACTAGTGCGGCGAGGCCGTGATCGGATGCCAAGGCACCATGGACACGCCCTGATGACGGCTGATACACGAGTACCGTCTCCCCACCTGCGGTAGGCGCAGCCTGCGATGGAATGACAGCCAACCGTAGGTCTTGGTCCTGCTCGCCTCCCAGTTCGTGGCGCCAGCGCAGGGCAAGAGACTGTGTTCCGCTCTGATCGATCCACATGACGTCCTTGGTTGTGCACATGTACGTGCACGCACCCCCTCGCAGGGGAGCAGATCGCTCTATCGCAGTGAACGTAGCAGATGTGTCGTGGAGCGAGAGCAAGGCGGTGCAGCGTTGCTGGGAGGTGAGGGTTGACTTGGATACGTCAGCGCCACTCCCAGCAGCAGTCTTACCGCGGTGTCGATCTCCACAACGTCGCGGCGAGACACGACGAGAAGGGTATCGGGTCGGACTCCGAAAGCCACACGAAAGAAGCCGTCGTTTGCGTCTGAAAGGGCATTGCGGAGCTTCGCCCTTCTGTCAGCGTAATGCCAGCCATGTTGAAAGGCTCACAGCTTGGTAACCTTGACACGACGCTTGCCGACCAACTCCTTCTCCTCCCACCAGAGCCACACTCCACCACCTTCGTCGACGATTGCGACGCATCCCCAGTTGTGGGGATCCAAAGCGACGTCAACATGCTGGCGCCCTTCAGTATAGCTGCTATCGATCTGGGCCACTCGTGTAACAGTGTGCGAAGGTAAGGAGGAGGTGGAGGAGAACTCGTGGTTAGGAATGAGATTGATGAGGTGAGTGATGTTTTCGAGGCGCACGGCCAGACTTGTGCCGCCCACTGGAAGGGTTAGAGCTTGGGAGCACAACGGACGCACTATCGAGACGGTCCCCCGTCCTGACAGGAGAGATTGCAATCTGAAGAATGGGCGAGACGTAGGTATCGATGGGGTAGACGTCGTGGCGATCGCTTCTGGCGAGACGGGCGGACTGTGACGCTCGCCACAACGGTGTGATGCCTGGCAGGTCAGCATCGTGAACGCAAGAACAGTGTCACCACAGATACTGACCAAGGCGAGATCCTCGGGAGCCACAAGGGTGCACAAGCACAGGAGGTAGGTTCCGTGGATACCGCTTCGATTCAAAGGGGGCGAGTACTACGGCCGTCTCCCCCTTGCGTGTTAATGGGGCTACCGTTGACTCGTCGCCGCGCGCCTGACTCAGCCTCTTCTGCTCCTTGGGGACGCTGGACGGCACTGTGGATGGACCAACCTTGCGATCAGCAACACGATGTGTTTCTCTGGACCTACAAGGCTCTTGGCAGCGGTCGTGGGGAGACGCCGGCGATCCTCCAACATTGGAAAGCAGCGCCACTCCTCATCCACGCTCCAGGTGACGGCTGAAGTCAGCGGCGCATCTGGATTCACTTACAGCTCGAGGGATTCGTCATCGCCCATCTCCAGATCCACTGTTTGCCTTCGGGCCCCAGTGCTGCGGGGCTGCGGCTGCCGAACGCGTAACATGGAGTGGACGCCGGCTGTGACGGCAGCTCCCCTTTACTCGTTCCACCCTTGGGGCGCTGCACCCTCTCTACAGAGGGAACGAAGCCTGCCATACTGCTTCACGGGAAAGTGGCGCATGGGAGGGATGGAGGATGGCGAATGGCGCAGGTGAGTGACTATGGTCTCGGGAGGGAGATGAGAGATGGATTGGAAGCAAACAAATTCACGGACCTCCACCAGCTTGATTGACCTCCACCCAACGCGTCATTCGGCATGGCCGCCTCTTGCACGTTGTATGCACCACATTTCGGTACAACATGCATGAAGTCGTCTAGATGGATGGGATGGTGACTACGGAGATCAGTCTAGCTACGGTTCCAAGCGGCGCGCTCCTCTCCCACTTCGTCGTGGCGAGGCTCATCCGCGTAGACTGGCTGGTAGCCGGCGCCGATGCGGCCCGAGCGAAGCGCACGCTCTGCCGCTGCCTCCTCGTCGTCAATGTCAAAGTCCATCCCCACCGAGGCCGAGCGAGCTTGGGAGAGGTCCATTGGCCTGGGTGGGTTGAACAGCGAGTGGCCAGAGCTGGATGGAGTTAGCATGAGCCAGGGCAAGCCGTCAGAACTGTTGTCGCTCACCGGCGCAGGATGTTGAACAAACGGAGGAACTGCACACCATTACGGATGACGAGCAGGATAGTGTCGAGGACCTCCTCCTCTACCAGGTCAGCTCAAGATGGGGCATGTGTACGTACGCCGAGTTCCCTCGCCGCAAGGGCTGGCGAAGACAAAAATCAGAGTCACGACGCAGAAGAAGACGAGAACAAGGTCGATCATGTTAAGTAGTGTCATGGGGTACTTCTGCCTTGTTAGCGTTGCAATGTCACCTCCAACCCACCTTGCCGTACGCAACCCAACGCGTGGACACCTCGAGAACCATGAGAGCATTGACGATCACCTCGAGCACATGCCAGACTGGTGGTGGGCACTCGTGTTGGCCTGCGGCGTGAGAATGGGACGCATGGTGGCGCTCACTAGTTGCGATCAAGCTTAAGACGACTGTTGCCAAACTCAGCGTCATCATGATCAAGTAGAAGAAGATGTAGTAGCGGCTGAAGATGATGCGGTTGGCGACGCCTCGAAGCTGTTCACTGGCTGGAAGGCGGTAAGGGGAGCGGGGCTCGCTGTTTCCCCAGGCTGGCCGCAGTGCATTGGCATCGGAAGAGTCGCCGTGGAGGTCGAAGTCTGCAGGCGTGAGGCTGCTGGGGTCGGCCATGATGATGTGTTGTTGCAAGTGAGGTGGCAAGTCGACGATGAAGTGAGGCAGGATATCGGCCGTTGAGGTTGTCGTTGCGGTGCTTCAGCCCAAGACTAACTAACGGCCACGTGTGCTGCTACTACTCATGGCTCAATCTCGGGCTCTCTGCTCTCTGATCTCTGGACCGACAACTTCTGGCTCTGGCCGGCCATTGCACGACAGGTTGGGGCGGATCAGCGGCTCCGCTTCAGCCCGCCCGCGCCGAGGGGGTTGGCCGAAAAGGCACCGAGAATCCTAATTCAAGGAACGTGAATGATTTGCTCCCTGCATCCCCGCCACCTGTATTTCCTGATTAGGAAAGTTGAACCGTGCGTTGTGACGAATTGTGTGGGGCACCGTTGAGCATTACACCAGCGAGGTCGGCATTTGTTTGGGTAGCTTGTTGGAGGCAATCCAGCTATCCAACCGATCCATCCCAACCGCCGGATCCTCGCCCGATGGCGCAAGCCCACATGTATTGCATTGCTCACATGTTCAGATGACTGCATGACTGACCGTTACTCTCTTGGTCAGTAATCTATCTGTCCTCTCCTCCACTCTCCTCCAAGTCCCCCTTCGCAAAACGTCACTTTGTCGCCTGCACCTGCCAGAGACGACGGACGACCTGCTGCGAGTACCGAGTAAGACAGCCACCCACTCGGGGACTCGCACACTCTCGCTCTCAACTCTGTGTCTGTCCGGCCTCGCACTTCGCACCTCTCAAGCCCCGTCCGCGCCCCCACGCCTTTGTTCAAAGTCCAGGTGGGCATTCTTCTTTCTTCAACAACCCATCGATCCAGTCTGACACCCCAGTCGCTTGCCTTGCAGAACTCAGTCAATATGGCGGAGCCGCTCGTGGACAATCCGTCCGCGACCGCCGATCCATACCTTCCGGACGCCTTTGTCACTCTCCTCACTGCCGACTCCTACCTCCCCGGCGCCCTCGCGCTGCTTCACGCCCTTCATGAGCTCCACCCCGCTCCACGCAACTTCAAGATCGCCTGCCTTGTGACGCCTGAAACCGTTGACGCCGCGACCATCGGAGCGCTCCGCAATGCTGGATACGACGTTGTCATTGGCGTGGAGCCCATCGCCTCTGGCCAGCGAGGCCAGACAGGCTTGCACCTCATGGGTGAGCGCTGGTGGGCCTCGCATTGCTGACTCCGAAGGTCGTCCCGATCTTGACCTAGCACTCACCAAGCTCCACATCTTCCGCCTCGGCTCAATGTTCAAGACTGTCTTCTACATGGATGCAGACACCCTTCCTATCCGCCCGCTTTCCCACCTCTTCCAGTCAACTGCCCCGCACATTCTTTCCGCGTGTCCCGACATTGGATGGCCGGATTGCTTCAACTCGGGGGTCATGGTCATCCGACCTCGGCTCAGCGACTTTGAGAACCTGCGCCACCTCATGATCGGCGACGCTAGCGGAGGGAACGGCAGCTTTGACGGAGCCGACCAAGGCCTGTTGAACCACTACTTCAGCGACGAGGGCGAGGGCGGTCCTTGGAACAGACTCCCCTTCACGTACGTTGTGCAACGGAGACCGTGACGGGTGCTGACACTGCAGCTACAACGTTACCCCGAGCGCCGCGTACCAGTACATGCCCGCCTTCAAACGCTTTGCCCACAAGATCAGCGTCATCCACTTTATTGGTCCCAGAAAGCCCTGGGGCAGACTTCCAACGCGACCTGCTGGCCTCGGTATCGCGCAGAACCAGGAGTCGCCGATGGGATGTGAGTTGGCGCATGTCGATCCATTGTTGCCTCCCGCTGACTGTCAGACGAGCAGCTGATCGATCGTTGGTTCGATGTGTACGACCGCAACGTACGCCCCACTGCCATCCACGAACCCAACCTCGCCAAGCGCTTCACCGTCCCCGAGAATGTTGCTGTCTGGAACCGCCCAGTGGACGGTGGGGGCGACCACGCAGGCGAAGCGCAAGCCAGACCCGCGCCAGTTCCAGGCCAGTACACCTCGCTTCCACTCGACGGCCGCTACGACCTCATGATGCCTCAACCGGAGCCCAAGCTCGACCCAGTGCCAGCAGCGCCCCACACGAGAGCGCCTCACCCGCCCCACGCCGGAGAGTCTCAACACCATGAGATGCAACAGCAGGAAGCTCGTGAGACCGGCAGAGGTCACGCAGTCTCGTCGGATGCCCCCCCTCCCCCGCAGACGCATGCGGACGCTACCCACGATCACCACGACCACCACCACGACCGCCACCATACACCCTCCCCTCCGCAGCACGAGTACAGACAGGCAGCATGGGACGGTTCGCAAGGCCCTCCTCCGAAGGATAGTCAGCCCGAGATGGCGATCGCGGTTGACAGTTTCTACGCACCAGCATGGGATGAGCCAGCCAGATCCCAAGGCGCGTACTACGAGGAGCGCTACGACAGATTCTCGATGCCGACCTTACCCAGCAACGTGCTCAAGAATGACTGGTACGGGACCTTCACCGGTAGCGTCCCAGACCCCAAGAAGGGCGGCAGCGCTTTCCCTTGGGAGGAGAAGGGCAGCGCCCCGCGTGTGGAGGCGTCGCGCAAGTTCCCTCAGCAGCGCCTGCCGACGCCCTCGCCGCCAGTCGCTCCCAAGGCGATCAAGTCCTCGTCACCTATCCCGCGCTCGGCAGCAGCCCAGCCTGCGGGGCCCATCCAGGCGCCCGAGGTCGCGGATCCTGTACCCCCTGCCAGCAAGCTGAGCTTCAACGAGGCGATGGCTGACTACACGAACGCCTGGGACGCGGACATCTCGATCGGGCGCTACGCGAAGCGTTTAACCGACCTGGGCATTGCCAAGTCAAGGCGCAAGACCGGAATGCACACTGTCCCTCCCAGCCCCCGTCGCTCCTCGCGTCACCTGCCACCGACGTCTCCTCAGGACGGAGGTGACTCGAGCCCGCCGACTGCCCACGCCCACCGGAAGCGGCTGTCGTACCAAGACAAGGGCACCCAGACCGAGCGCACGCCGCAGAATGACGCCATAGTCCAGGTGTCTCCAGAGACGAGCCCCTACTCGGAGACCCCTCCAAGCCCGGTCCGCATGGTCTCTGTCGCGACCACGCCCGTGACGCCGCCCGGTGAGCTTGAGTCGTCCAAGCCCGGAGCCAAGGCGCAACCGAAGACGTCCTACTTCCCCGCAACGACCACCAAACGCGCCACCCCGAAGCCAGCGCATCGCGGCCCTCCTCGCGGTCGCGTGTGGGACCCCCAGACCGACATCGACGTCGTCAAACGTCATCAGGAGCTGGCGCAGTTTAGACGTTAGGTGAGCTGACCTCCGCACAGCGAGGGGATGTTGAGCAAGCGGGTGTCAGTGGTTGTTTGTTAGGACCCAGAATGTCATAATTAATCATAGAAACGGATGGATAGACCTGGATGTCGCGATTTAGCGAAAGCAGTGGGGTGGTTGCATGGTTGACACGCGAGAGGAAGGTGCGCGACTTTGGATCTGTGGTCTGCGATAAGTGGCTGCGATCCTTATCTTGATGTGCATGCGAACGGACAGGCACGGGTCAATTGTCGTTGGAGCCGAGGGCCGCAGGCCGCGGGAGGTGGGCCTTGCTACTTGGACTCGCAGCTGCGGAACCCGAGTAACACCCGCGTCAGATCGTCAGACTTGGTACCGCACGCAGCTAGACAGCTGGATAGCCAGAGAGCCCTAGAGCCCTAGAGCAACGAGATGTTGGGTAGCCATGACGAGTGTGGAAGATGGTGGGAAATGAACGTGACGTAGTCACGTGTATGGGCCAATCACGAGTGTTATTTTGGCGGCTGGTTGCGGGTTGGGGAGATGGGCATATAGCGTCTGTGGCGTCTCGTCTGTGCCGTCTGTGCCTGCTCAGCTAGCTGCCTGACATTGCCTTGCCCCACTGCATCAACATCATCATCGGTTCTAGATTCTAGATTCTAGACTCTAGGCTCTCTAGACTAGTACAACACAACCAAGTGACGTTTGTAGGCAGGCACACCCGCACACCCACCACCAAACCCTCTCTCTCTCCCATCTTCCCACAATATTTCATCTCCATTCACATCTCATTTCTATTCTCACTCTCACTCTCACTCTCACTCTCATCCCCATTCGCACCTTTATCTTCACTCCCCCTCGCACGGCCGCCATCAGCCACCTCTCCCCCGCGCCCAGCCCCCTGCTTGCCCCCCGCTTGTGACAGCCTTTGCGCTTGTGCGAGCTCAAGGTGCCAAGAAGAAGCATCCCGCGCACACACCCAACCATCGCTATCGCCCACCTTCCTCTTCTGTCTATCACAGACCCCGTGCACCCATCCGTCCCCCTCACACCTCGAGGCCATATCCCCGTCAACCCACAATGAGCACAGCGGATCCAGCCTGTTATCCTGCCAACCACCACTCCTCCCCCAAAGCCGAACATTCCCCCCGCATGGCCCCAGAGCCGCTGCCCAAGCCGACCGAGACCAACAATGGCCATGAGCCTCGCCTCATCGTCGTCTCCAACCGTCTCCCGGTGACCATCTCCAAGGATGCCAACGGCGAGTACTCATTCAAGGTGAGTACCTCGCTCTTCCATAGGGACTCGCAACTCACTTCAGATGTCTTCGGGCGGCCTCGTCTCGGCACTCTCCGGCTGCAAGAAGACGATGTCATTTACCTGGATCGGGTGGCCTGGCAAGGACGTGAGTCTCCTTTTGACCCTCCCTCCATGCTGACATCTAGATCCCAGTCCAGGACCGTGAGTACGTCAATCAGCGACTCCTCGAGGAGTACCAGTGCTACCCTGTCTACCTTTCGGACGAAGTGGCCGACCGTCACTACAATGGTGAGTCTGAAACTCTCGCTCCAGCGCCACTGACATCAGGCTTCTCCAACTCGATCCTGTGGCCGCTGTTCCACTACCACCCTGGGGAGATGAACTTCGACGCGTCATTCTGGCTCGCGTATCGTGAAGCCAACATCCGCTTCGCCGACGTCGTCGCCTCCTTTGTGCGCACTGGCGATGTTGTTTGGGTTCAGGACTACCACCTCATGCTCCTGCCCATGCTCCTCCGCAGCATGATCACCGGCGAGTCCAACCAGGGCGAGATGACGCGTCTCGAGATGGGCCGTGTCAAGGAGGGTGTTGACGAGGCCGTTGTCAATGACATCAACATCAAGATGCCTCCACCGAACCGCAGCAACGGTGGCAATGCGGACGAGGGTGTCGAGATGCTCGAGGACGTCGAGGAAGAGTCCCATCTCATCAAGAGCCCTACCTTGCGCCATATCAGCAGCTCAGCGAGCATGACCCCCTACCAGAAGTCGGAGATCCAGGCGCGTCGCAGGGGCAAGGGCGGGGTGCGAATCGGTTTCTTCCTGCACACGCCGTTCCCCTCGAGTGAGATCTACAGGTGAGTCGCAGCTCCGAGCCATCCGACAGCGGTTAATCTTCAGGATCCTTCCAGTCAGACGTGAGATCCTCCTCGGCGTCCTGCAGTGTGACTTGATCGGCTTCCATACGTACGACTACGCGCGTCACTTCTTGAGTGCGTGCACACGTATCCTGGGCCTCGAGACCCAGCCCAACGGCATCGAGTTCGAGGGTCGCTGGGTGCAGGTTGGCACCTTCCCCATTGGCATCGACCCCTGGCAGTTTGTGGAGGGCGTTAAGCTCCCCGTCGTCCAGGAGCGTCTGGACCGCCTCGAGAGACGCTTCGAGGACTGCAAGGTCATCATCGGCGTGGACCGCCTCGACTACATCAAGGGCATTCCGCAGAAGCTACATGCTTTCGAAGTCTTCCTTACCCAGCACCCCGAGTGGATGGAGAAGGTCATTCTCATCCAGCTCGCCATCCCCTCTCGACAGGATGTGGAAGAATACATGAACCTGCGCTCATGCGTCAACGAGCTGGTCGGCCGCATCAATGGTCAGTTCAGTACCCCGACCTGGACGCCCATCGTCTTCATGCACCGCTCGGTCCCCTTCGAGGAGCTCACCGCCATGTACGCCCTGGCGGAGGTGTGCTTGGTGACGTCGACTCGCGATGGCATGAATCTGTGAGTCTCCTCACCCTCGCGTACCATTGCTAACCGGCAGCGTCGCCTATGAGTACATCTCGACGCAGGCCGAGAAGCACGGCTCCATGATCCTGTCCGAATTCGCCGGAGCGTCGCAGAGTCTGGCAGGCTCCCTCATCATCAACCCTTGGGACGTGGACTCGACTGCCAGTGCAATCCACCAGGCCCTCACTCTCGCTCCGGAGGTTCGCGCGCAGAACTGGACCAAGTTGTTTGCCGTGAGTTGTTGGCTGAACATCCTTAGGCTAATCTCCAGTACGTGTCCAACTTTACTGCCCAGTCGTGGGGTCTGTCATTCCTCAACGAGCTCAACCGCTCGACTGGTCGGCGTCCCACTGGCCCCCTCTTAGGCGGGCGCCGCAAGTCAAGCAGCAACCTCAGCCGTGCCAGTTCTCGCGCGAGCATCAAGCGCCGCTTCACGGTCAACTCGTCTACCCCGGTCACTCCTGCAGCCGTTTAGATCCTTCCGGTGTTCATCGCTCTCCTCTCTTAACCCCTCTCCTGTACAGATGGATGTATCGCGGTGCCATATCTATGCTTCTACGACTCGTTCACCTTGGCGTAGGCTGCCGGGTTGAGTCGGTGGTGCAGCGCCTTAATCACGTAGAGTGGAAGGCTCGACACCGCGACGATGATCGCAACCTTGTACGCAAACGTCCTTGTAAGGACAAAGTGCATATCTGAACAGGTCAGCGCGGGCGACGGCAAGTGACTTACCGAAATACTCAGGCAGGATCCACATAGAGCCAAAGTAGATGATAGCGGTGGCGACCTCACTCATGACCATGTACTTGTGCCACGTCGTGATCTCGAGCGCCACCATGATAAGCTCGTTCAGGACGAGCGCCGTGAACGAGATGGCGACAATGTGCAGGAACTCGGACTCGAAGAGGAGCAGCGAGAGCAGCATGATCGTACCGCCCTGGTAGACACTGATTGTGAGCCAGGTAAAGAATGTCCTGTAGCTCAGAGAGCGGCCCTTGGTGAGCTCCTTGTACAGCTCGGGGTACATGAGCGCCGTGTCCTCGTTCACGTCGCGGTCGAGGACGAGGGAGAAGACGGGCGCCATGGTGTAGACGGTTGCGTAGCCAACCTGCAGCCAACCTTGATACAAGGCGATGGCTGAAGTGAGCGTGGGTCGCACGACAACAGACTCACGGGCAAAGAAGAAGATCGAGCTGAAGACGGCCTGGATGACGGCAATGATAAGGCCGCGGTGGATGACAAACTGCGAGAGCTTGGCCGAGCGCTTGTAGGAGTTGCGCCCGTGCCAGAGCAGCAGTTGCGTGAGGTATGAGAACTGGTTGATGGAGAAGTCGGCGGCGAGCGAGGCCTGCTTGCCTTCCTTGCCGACGATACCGACACCTGGTCATTAGCGTTGTCGGGGCCACTGACTCACCAACATCGGCAGCCTGGATCATGCTGACATCGTTGCCCCCGTCGCCAATACAGCACACCGTCTTCTTGGAGAACTCCCGGATCAAACGCGCAACGTCCGCCTTTTGTGTCGGCGAACAGCGGCATGCAACCACGGCAGGGAGCTGGGTGGCGAGCATGACGAACTCAGTCCTGAACGAGTCCAAGCAGAGCTGGAGAGACTCGCCGTCGATGACGAGACAGCAGTCGAGCTTGGCCTGCAGGAAGTCGAGCATGTCACGGACCTGGTGAGGTGATCGAACTGCTGTCAGCACTCATGACGCCCGTAAGAGCACGCACGCTTTGCGACCTGGTGGATGTATTGGTTGCGGGACACTAGCTTGCTGGACACGGCGATGTTGGTGGCTGTCTCGATCTTGTCGCCCGTCAACATCCAGATCTTCAAGCCGGCATTGCGCATGAGCTCGAGGGTCGACTTGACGTCATCCTGCAGCTTGTCCTCGACACCGGTCAGAGCTAAGAGCTCCAGGTCCGACTCAAGATACTCCTGGACAACAGCACGCATAGCGTCCGTCCGCTCATCGCCGGTCACAAGCTGTGCCTCCCTGTACTTGGCGTCAAAGGCGGCGTAGTTCTCGTCCGTCAGACGCTTTCGACCGACCACCAATGTGCGGAGGCCCTCGCGCGCCATGTTTCCGGTCTCCTCGTCCAGCCAGTCGTTCTTCTGCACGATCTTGGACATGACAACATCGGCTCCCTTCTGCACAAAGGTCGTAACCCCAGAGGAGCGGTCGCGGACAATGATCCCCATGCGCTTTGATTCGGACGTAAAGGGGAAGACGGCAAGGATGTCGAACCCCAATGACTGACCAGACTTGGTCTTCAAGGTCATGCTGGTCCGGTCGCGCGACGCCAGAGTCAATCCGACGGTCTCGGTCCACTCGACGATAGCGACCTCGTCCGGAGACGAAGCTTGGTACGTCACCGTCCCATCGTCGTTGGTCACCGGTGTTACCTGCAGAGTGAGCCCGAACAGTCACTGCACGCACGTTGTGGCATGTAGCCAGCGCCATCACAGCGTCCTTGACGCGAGTGGAGATGTCACGACGGCTGCGGGGCATGATGCCAGGACCAACAGAGCCCTGTCGCTTCTCTGAGAGTTAGGCCTGAGCCAATGCCTGTAACTCACGAGGCTGCTCTCCAAACGCCTGCGACAGGAGGTGAGCGACTTCATCCATCGACTCCCAGGTGAAGACGACGGTCCCCATGTGGAGCTTCTTCATCTCCATTTCTGGCTTCAGCTCAACTCAAATCGCAGCTCACCATTACGCGTCAAGGTGCCAGTCTTATCCGTCAAGAGGTACTCGATTCTGCCCAGCTCCTCCGGAAGAGTGCTCGTGCGGACAATTGTCTCGGGGATCTCGGGATCCTTTTGGATGAGGTGCGAGTAGACAGTCTTGGCCATGTCGAGGTTGACGCGCAGACTACGCAGTCAGCGAGTGCAGCGGGGTAGTAGCTCACCTGATAGGAATGATGGACGAGAACAGAATGAGGAAGCGGAAGACGTAGATGTACCATTGACCGCGGAATCCGTTAAGCGCCACGAGGAAGAGGGACAGGGCAAACGTAACAGCGCAAAGAATCTGCCCTTAGCCCAGCAACCGGGACATTCACTCACCTTTGCCATCTTGTTGACCTCCTTCTCGAGCGTCCCCATCTTTGTTCCAGGCTCACTCGTGTTGAGAACGGCGCGGGTCTCCTTACCAGTGTAGACGACCAGCCCGACAGCAGAGCCTGCGGCAAGAACCGTGTTGGCCCACATGACATTCTCCACGGACAGCGGGACAGATGATTCAGTCTGCAGCCCAGGGTCTGTAGACCGAAGGGTGAGGACGCCGTAGAAGGTATGGATGTCCTTGATTGGGGGGTCGGCTGCAGATCAGGAAGTGCACCACCAATTGCTCACCGAACAGGTTGCCTTCTATCCCTCCGACTCCCTTGTCTCCCAGCCGCTGCGTCTCCCCCACCGCAACCTTCAGCTTCCAGTCCGTCTCGCCGTCAAGCTGGTCGGTGCGGATGAAGCAGGTGCCCTCCTCCTCGCTTGTTGTCAAGAGAACCATATCCGCCGGGACACGCTGGTTCTTCTCCAGCAGAACCATGTCGCCGACCTTGATCTCAGACGATGGTGTTGATCTGGTTTGCGGTCGAGGCAAGTCGTACTCTGAAGGGTTGGACGCGTCGACGGGGTCATGAGGGAGTAAAACGAGGTAGCGCGTGGAGTTTGCTTCCTGGTCGCGTTGATATCGGCAGTAGTCGTCATAGGCCTCCTTGCCCATGGTGACAGCGAGGACGAATGCGAGAGGGGCAACATAGGTGACAATGTAGCCTGTGGTTAGCCGAGAGGTGAGAGCGTAGAACACACCAATCTTCAAAGCGGGGATGAACTGGCTGAGCGCGACAACGAGGAAGTAGAAGTTGAAGAAGAACTTGAACTGCTCGTAGAAGACGATCGGAAGGAACGAGATAACCGAATACTTTTGGTTTCGTATCAAGTTCGGCGGATACTGGGATCGGGCGCCTGCGGCTATCAGCGCACGTCCAACCTCTACCTTACCTTGTGCGGGTAGGGGGATTGTTCGCGAGCTAGAAATTGACACAGTCATTCCGCGTCGAGACTTTGGGCTCTGGGGGTCAGCAAAGAAGCCAAGGAGACTTGCCTGCTCTGGAGGTGCGAACCTGTCGTCGCGTTCGTCACCTCTCAGAAGGGCTTGGGATTCCTCGGCGTCGCTCCGGCCCCATCCAGATTCCACCCCATCGGAACCATGCGCCATGGTGTCGTGAATGCTACCGCGGTCGGACGAGGAGAATGTAGTGAGCGCAATGTCGTTGTCCCGGCCACGTTGTGAGGGCATCGATGCCAAGCTTTCGGGATGGGAGTAACGAGGGTGAAGGCTGGGGCCTGAGAGTGTTGTGCTTGGTTAAAGATGATGGGAGTGTCGTTGACGAGCTGGACGGTGCAGAAGATGGATGATAGGAGGTAGTGGGTAGTGGGTAGTGGGTAGTAGGCCGTTGGTGGAGGGCGTTGAGAACGCGTCAATCTAGGCCGGGCTGGGTGGCGTCGAAGGGGTGAAGGGGTGGAGGGGTGGAGGGGTGGAGGGGTGGGTGTCACGTGATGATACTAGATGGACCCTGACCCCAGTACCCCAGACGGCACCACCTTTGATGGCTCTGGCGGGGCGGACAGATGGACACACAACACACTCACATTCAACATCAATCAATCATTCATTCAGTTCGTCATTACCAGCCATCACATCTTGACTCGTCCTCATCACTCACTCATCATCCTTCCCCCCCGCAACTTCTTCCTCTTCATTCATTCTGGCAGATTGGCAGACCTTGCACCCCTTTGCGCTCGTTGGCGAGTCGCTCTGTCCCCCTAAACCTTCCCATCTTCCCCTCATTGGTGTCAGACGAGACGAGCGCACCGATCCGGTTCCTCCCTTGCCTCAACGTAAGTCACCGCGACCCTCCAATGCTGACATTCAGCGACCTGCCTGGCTCCTCTACCCTTATGAACGGAGGCGCCCAAGGGGAGGGGTTGTCGAGCTCCACGTCGGTCATGGCCCCCCGAGCAAGATCCACCTCGCCGGGTCGCGCCTTTGATAATGCCTCACCGTTGGCATGGGATAGCTCGCAACGCTCGACGCCACTTCAGGCAGGCCATCTGTTGCACCAGCTGCACAGCAGATCCAGCAGTGTGTCCTCGCCGGCTTCGCCACGCAGCCTCAGCGACGCAGAGCTTCCCTACCATGACGCCTGTGGCCCAAGCACTGCAAGATGGCTGCGAAGCAATGCCGAGGATGGGCGCCCGCCCCACAGACAGTCAAGGACCGATCCGGCCGAGTCTCTTCCTATGGAGCTCCTCATCTCTGTGCGCCCCTCGGTCCGGCCTTGCTGACAAACAGATCTTGCAGTACCTGCCATCCTCTCGCGACCTCCTATCCGCCATGCTCGTATCCAAATCGTGGTGCATCGCGGCCTACCCTCTGATCTGGCAACGGCCTTCGCTCGCCTCGGTATCGCAGTTTGCGGGGTTCGTCCGGGCACTCGGCACACCACATCCCCTTCTTCCCTACCCGACGACCGTGAGGCGACTAGTCTTCAACTCATTCGCTCGCCACCTTCCCGACGACCTCTTCAGTGGCATTACTGTGTGCCAACATCTGGAGCGCCTCACCCTTCCAGGGGCAGCGCATCTGTCCACTGCCACGCTGCTCGAGGTGCTTGGCCAGTTGCCAGAACTAGTGTCGATCGACCTGAGCGGCATGGAAGCAGTCGACGACAAGGTGGTCATGAAGGTTGCAAGCAAGTGTCCTCAGCTGCAAGGCCTAAACCTGTCCAAATGCAAGCGGGTCGGCGACGAAGGGATTGTGGCTGTGGCACACCAGCTGTCCGCATTGAGGCGGGTGAGTGGCCCGACGCTTTGCCGGTGTTGACCAACACAGATCAAATTGAGTGGCTGTCATCGGCTTACCGACCGCGCCATCGTCGCCCTAACCCGTCACTGCCCCCACCTCTTAGAGCTCGATCTTGCTGGGGTGCCTCAGTTGACAAACGACGCGACCATCAGCATCTTCCTGAACGCCAAAGTCTTGCGAGAGCTCAAGATGAACGACAACAAGACCGTTTCCGCGGGTGCAATCCCTGATCTCGAGGAGCTGTCGCGCGTAGAGGACTCTTCCTTGTTCGACAACCTCGGCGCCTACCCATGGCATCTGGTCGACGTCCCATCGCCAAAGGCATGCTCCAGACTTTCTCCTCGTCCACCCTCGATGGACCCAGCCCTCGTTCGCCCCATTACAATCACCTTCGATCAACTCCGCATTGTGGACCTCACAAGCTGTACAGCATTGACAGATCAAGATGTTGACCATCTCGTCCACAATGCACCCCAGCTCCGCACTCTCACACTTGCCAAGTGCACCAACTTGACGGACTTTGCCGTGGAGAGCATCTCGCGACTCGGCAAGTTCCTCCGCTACCTTCATCTTGGGCACGTCAGGAAGTGAGTGTGTGTACATGACGAGACTGACGTTCTTCAGCATCACAGACGACGCCATCTTGCGGCTGAGCAAGTCGTGCACCCGACTCCGCTACGTTGACGTTGCCAACTGTGCGCACCTCACCGACGCCAGCGTGATCGCACTAGCGACCAGTCTCCCAAAGCTTCGACGAATCGGCCTGGTCAAGGTGTGTCAACGTTGCGGCCCAAGCTAACCTGTCAGGTGACCAATGTGACCGATAAAGGCATTCTCCCTCTTAGCGAACGCTGCGCCACCCTTGAGCGTATCCACCTTTCCTACTGCGAGAAGGTCACCGTCAAGGCGATCACCGAGTTGCTCAACAAGCTGCCGCTCCTCACCCATCTGAGCCTGACGGGCATCAACTGCTTCAAGGTGCCCGAGTTGCAGCAGTTCTGTCGCCCGGCGCCCGAGGTAGGCACGCGTCCCCTGGCCACCGCCACTGACCACAGAACTTCACAATACACCAACGTGCCTCGTTTGTTGTGTTCTCGGGCCCCGGCGTCGTGGCGCTGCGCAACTTCCTTAACGCCCAAGCGGCAGGAGACGCTTCGGATGGATCATCCGCTCGCAGAAGCTCGGGCTCATCCTCCTCGTCGGTCGTGCTTCCCGGCCCGCCCGTATCCTCGACCGCAGCTCAGTGGAGAGGCGTGCAAGACCGCAGATTCCCGGAGGCTCCAGCCTCTGAAGGTTCATCGAGAGATGGGCCGCGGTATCGAGGGCTTCGGCCCAACCCAACGACTAGGCGCGACGACGAGATGCACGGCTTAATACGTGACCTCGTCGGCACATCAGTGTCCAACGGCACGATCGGCAGACACCATGACAGTTCATCCGGCTCATCTCACCCGCCATCCAGTTCCGCTCGAACTGAAGGCCCCGTCCCAAGTCTCGCCGCCACTCTCCACCCGCAAGGCTCCAGTCTGCCTAACGCGGCTGTTCGACGCGCAAGCCGCTGGAGACCAGATGCTGGCGAGTTCATCCCTGCCCCGGGGTCACAGGATGTGCAGCAGCCCGAAGCACACGGGCATGAAGTGCCCGGCTCGAGCAGGAGCAGGAGCCGCTCGTTGGGCAGCGTGGGCTAGAAGGACCAAGGCGCGCAAGGCGGCCGGTTCTTATCTTCTCCTCTTGACGCGACACTTCAGTCGGCTGTCCCCGCCCCCTGTTGCGCACTCGTCCCAACCATGTATAGTACACCAATTGTTAGCCATAGTTTGTTGATGTGTATGCCAACCCAACCCTGTCACTTCACGAAGTAGGCCACAGTTGATATCGGTTTTACAGAGGGGAAGGCGAGCGAATCTGGCAAGCGACAGAGACGACCCAACTTTCAGGTCTAAATCATAGCACAACACGTTCAACCCTTGACCCTGCCTGTTAGCTAGGTAGCCTGCTGGTTGCCATTGCGAAGGTAGCAACACACTCACGCCTTGACGATAGGGACGACGATAATGACAATGAGGACACAAATGCCAATGGCAATGATGACG